>JALBZZ010000811.1:0-14075 GCA_038051095.1 Globisporangium irregulare
AGTACTGTCCACCGATGACGATCGTGATCCCGAGCATCCAGATGTCCCACTTGGACGCCAAATACTTGCTGTGCAAAACGACTGTGGATTGATTAGCTGTAGCGACTTGGTAGGAGAACTGTCGAGGGTTCGGCGGTGCGTGAGCGGCTACAGTGTCTTTCGCTCTCCCATCGCCTACTGAATCGATTCCAGGTTGGACTCGTTTGTCAGGCTTCGCGGGGAGAACACCCATCTTCAATTCCCACTTGCGTCAACGTTGTGATATTGGGCTATCTCAAAAGTGATTACTTCTTTGCAGACTGGGAAGCTTGGGTAAGCGGAAAGCCCTCGACGGTTACTGCGATGGTCGTCGGATCTTCTCGCTCCTCTGCTATAAATTCACGCGAACCCTCGTCGCTGGGTTACCCAATTGGCTGCTCTGCTGCATCCACAAATGTTGGACTCTTCGCTCTGGTAACACTGTAAATAACTGCACTTCGTTTCCAACTGCTCGTGGGAAAGCAAAAACGATTTACTGGTATCGTTGTTCTTGTCGTGGTTTCAGTGGGCTCTAGATCCTCACAAGCACCTATGATAAGAGCCATTGATGTTGGAGACAGCGCTGGCAGTCGTGCTATCGACCGCAAGCTTGTTTGGTACCTTGTTACACACGCCGCTCGCTTGGATGGCTGTGAAGGATCGGATGATGTGGACTTGTTCGGATACTCGGTTCTGTGCATGTGTAACTCTAAAATCCCGCGCGTCCTTTGCTTACGTTTGCTGAAAACCGGGTAACATGACGCAACTCCACTGCCTCCAGCCTTACCTGGCTTGATTTTGATTTGCACGACTCAACCCGTGGTTGTGACGCTGTTGCTGCTTAGCTGCGATTGTGCGCTCGCCGTGGCAGTTTTGTTCGCTTTCGACCCGCTCGCATGTTGTTTCTTCCCAGTGACACGGTTACCGTTGAACGATGACGTGCGCGACAAGGAGCACTTTGATTTCTTGCAGGGAGAACTGCTGTCACTTGCGCGAGTACCCAAAGTAGAACACAGTGAGGCTTGACGCAAGCAGTCCAAAAGCCATTATCTCGACTTGGTCGTTTTCCTGGAAGCCAGCGGTCGAGGCGACGCCGAGAACCCAGATGCTCATGGAATAAACGGCTCCGAAATTCTGAACGGACTCTTGAAATACGAGCTCTTGACGTTCTTGTAGTTCTTCAGCGCGATGTACCCAACACACTGACCAGAGTACGAAACGAACGCCGATATGATGCAGATCGAGTACAAGTACTTACCGATGTGCGAATTGAGGTATACGATGAGGCAGATTGCGTACCCCAGAATCGATCCTGCAATCAGCACAATGTGAGGGGTGCCATATCGTGGCGACACATTTGCTGGCACCGGGGGAAGTAGCTTGGATGTCGCCATTGCTTGGATCATTTTCCCATAGCACCAGATGAACCCAAACACCGTCGCATATGTCGCTGATATGAACAACATTGTCGCTATCTGCTCTGAGAGGTGCGCGAGCTTGACAAATCCATTGTTCACCGGTGCCAAGTTCGCAGCGATCGCTTTGATACCACCTGGACACGGGAGCGTGACTATGATAAACAGCATCATGGTCCCCGTCACGAATAGCGACGCCACACACGCGACTTGGGCAACCGGAATAACGCTTTTTGGCTTCTCTGTATCATCGCTCGAAAGGGGGAGTACTTCAACGCCAACAAAGAACCACACAGCGATGGGTAGCACTTTTATAAAGCCCGACAGATCGTCCACGAACGCCAAGTACGAATCACCCAACGTATTGAATTTCCAATCGACGTGTGCCAATGAACCAAAGCAGAAAAACAGCACAATGAGAAAACTGATGCCGCCAATGACAAGGTTAAAGCGCCAGAAGATTCGATCTCCGATGATGTGGGTCCAGAGCGCAGACACGTAGAAGAGCAACCAGATCAACAGCTGATATCCATCCAAAGAGGGCTCGAACTTGACGATTATGTCGGCCAGCGAGATCGTCGTTGTTGCCACATACGTGATATGCTCGAGCGTCTCGCAGCAGCCGATGAAGAAGCCGGAGAAGAAGCTGAGCGTGCACCTTGATAAGCCGTAAATACCTCCAGCAAACGGCAGTGCGCCTGTGATCTCCGCCGCGCAGCAGCAAAGTGTGAGATATGCGCTTGAGATGAGCAAAAACGCGATCAAATAACTGCAAAACCCCGCGGTAAGCTCAGCGTTCCAGCAAAAATACTGACCGCCGGTGACGATCGTGATGCCAAGCATCCAAACGTCGAGCTTGACGACCTTGTACGCATGCGATCGATGGGAAATTCCTGTCTGCTGTCCGCGCAAGGTGCCCGTAGATTTCTTCATCACCACTATTGGCGGTGGTGTAATCGGTTCTTCTGCAGAGCCGGGGGGGAGGGGGGACTTCGGCTTCTTCATCGCAGAAAGGAACGAGGGCGAGAACGTCGGCGCAGAGATGACGGAGTTGACCGAGTTACTGCTCGCTTTGGTCTTCTTCTTGCTCTTGCTCTACTGGTGCTACGGAGGGCGAGACGCACTCGCGATCACGATCACGATCAACGTCGACACCACTGACGCATTGCGCTTCGGCCCGCGTCGCTTTGCTTTCGCAGCCACTTCATCGTCGTCGAAGGAGTTCTCTAATCGGTCGCTAACAGATCAAATCTGAAGCTGAAGCTGAGCGATCGTCGATGTCGGTCAATGGAAGCACGTCCTGGAGTGTTTACAGTCTAAAAGCAGCAGTCAGTCAGCAAAGGAAACGCATGGCTTCAAACACACAAGCACAAACCATCAAAGCGTAACGCAAAACGGATTCTTCACCTTGATCGTGCCGACAGAATAAATTTCTTTTCCTCTTGTTGTCCGCGCGTGTGTGTAAACGAGTTGAGCGTGCGAAGACATGGGGCATGGAGGTGGATGGAGAGCATTGTAGAGCAGGAGGAGGGGGTCTGTCTATATGTATTGGTCTTTTTGAAGACTCTCGTTACCTCGTTTGTTCATCATCGTCATCACCATCATCATCATCTATAGCGACTGCATGTAGTTTTTCTGGAGTTCGAACGCCACGAGCGTGATGCCAAAAAGCGGCGCTTGCACCATCATTCGCGGCACCGCACCCTTCATAAGCGCGCCATAGCCGTGGGTGGCTACCACTTTCCGGAAGCAGTCGAGCGTGCCTGTGTAGTTGGCGCCGCGCATCTGTCTCCGCGTCTTGATCACGTCCGCGGGCGTGCAGATGCCGGCGGCCGTGGCGCCCGCAGTCGCCCCTGCGAACACGATGGAGGTGATCGAGTTGCGGCCCTCGGCGTCCGCGAAGAAGTCGCGCACCTCGGCGTACATGGGGAAGAAGATCACGGCGTACGGGATGTCGCGCATGAGGCACACGCCCGCGCCTTTGTACAGTCCGCGCGGCCCCAGCGACTGCACCACTTGCAGTGCGGAAAGGCGTTCGGCGACTGGCAGCGAAGCCTGCGTCTGCAACCGAATCTTGACGATCTCGGTCTGGATGGTTTGAAAGAGAGAGGAAAAAAATAAGCAAGTACACACATGCGCAAAATAAGCAAACAAACAAGCGTGTGAGCAAACAAACAACACATGCGCAAGGATACACACACAACCAAGCAACGTATAGACAACAAGCAACGCAAAGCGTACCGGATTTGTTGCGACGACCTGCGCAAAGCCCGCGCCGGCGCCGGCCATGACCTGGCGGCTGATCGGCAGCTTGCCGTCCTCGTCCGCGAGATACTCTCGCAGCTGCTCGTTCACAGCGAGCTTGATAGCCTTCTCGGGGAGCACGCCGACTAGCGTAGGTGGAAGTCCGCGGTAGAGGCCGCGCACGCCGTCCGTACGCAGGATGTGGCGGAAGCACTGTAGCGCACCAGTGGCGCGCGTCTGTCCCTGCAGCTGCGTCTTGACGATGTCAATGGGGAACGTGGCCGAGACGCCCACGACGCCCGCGACGCCGCCCACCGCGAGCTTCCAATGCAGCGGGATGAACGTCGGTGCGGCCTTTGTGGTGGTGGTGGCGGTCGGCAGCTGGCGCAGTACGCCTGCGGTGCGCGGCACGGCGGTGGTGGATTGCGGCATGGCTGGCTGGCGATTGCTGCTGCTGGGGTGGATGCACTGGTTGCGAGATGCGGATCGAGGCGGGGGGAGATCGAAGGAAATCCGCAAATGAAACCGAAGCGATGCGCGCACGTCGGCTGGTCTAACTGAACTGGGGACTTTGATGCCCAAGATCTCTGTCTGCCTGTGAGTCGCAACTCAGCTCAGCTGGACGCAATCCGATTCAGGACGCGGCTGGCTGGGTGGCTGAGCCTGGGCAAACGATCCGTCCGCAGCCGTATCGATCGGTCGTACCACTCAACCAACTGCAACCCGCTCGCCTTTTTTCTCCCATCACCCACCACAAAGCAAAACAAACAAAAGTAAACAGACGAAAGCGGGTGCTTGGATTGGCTGAGCCGCGCACACGGCGATTCGGTCACGCGAGCCGATTGGCTGAAAACGGCCAAGCCCGTCGTCCCCTGTCTCTCTCTTGTGCCACATTGTGACTTTTGGACTGGGTTTTCAAGATTCCCCCAACCAAGCACGCAACAGCCAAGCAAACCAGCAACAAGCACAAACAGGTTTGAACGACCAACCAACAACGCACAAGAACAAGGCGAGAAACGCGACAAGTTCTTGTGGCCGAGCAAACTTCAACAGCTGATCGATCAGGGTCTGACTTTATGGCTTGCGCAATTGCGCAATGTGTGCTGTGGCTGGGAATTGATACAGAACAACTCTGTGTGCTCCAGTCAAACGCGACAAAGGAGATTTGAAATCGTCTCTTTGAAGTTGTTGTGAAAGGAAACACACAGTTCGTTCCGAGCCCTCCCACCTATCATCATGTGACAAACCCAGTTCAAGCTACCAACGAACCCACCCAGAAGCAGTTTTGCCAAACAAAATCACCAACAAGCCCAACAAGCATGAGCTTGTTTGTTTGCTTGCTTGCTTGTTTCCTTGCTTGTTTGCTTGCTCAATGAAGACTGTTCTCGTAAACTGTCAGGCTTTGATGGCCTACTTGAGTAAATTAATCATAACCAGCGTCTAGATAGGGAAGTTGGTCACTACATAGTCTAGATGTGTAAATAAAGCAAACGTTTGCCTCGTCACACGTCGCAGAGTTCAGTGAGGATATGGAATGGCTACATTTTCATCCCAAGAGCTACACCTGATGCGCTTGATGCTGCTGCTGCTGCTGTTGCTGCTGCTGTCCTTGTGCATGAGCGTGTCCATTCGCGTGCGTCCCGCTTGGCGCGAGCGAAGGCAGTAGGGGCGGCAACGTGTCGTCCTGCACCACGTTCTTCTCCATGAACTCAATGAAACGGTCGCCGTAGAACGTCGGGTTCACCGACGAGATCTGCTTGCGGTTGTGGCGGATGCCCTTGAAGAATGTCTCGGCGATCTTGCGCGAATTGTACTGCTGCAGGATGTCAATCACGCCCAGAAAGTACACGAACCCGTTCTTGCGGCCGTAGCGATCGCGGCCGTAGATGCCGCCTTCGTCGCGGCAAAATAGTGACTCCGAGTGCGCCGGGTACGTCTCGACGTCCAGGATGCGCGGAGAGATCGACATGTTCGACAGCGAGCCGTCGACCGCGAACTCAGTGCCGCCGTCACTGCTGTTGGATTCATACTCGGACTCGGACCCAGAGTCAAACTCGGGGTCGAACTCGCCGCTTGGCGACGTGACAGTCGTCGTTGCTTCCGAGAGCCTATACGCATCACCAGGCACTGCCGCCTTGCATTCGTCTACCCCCGCGTTCGGTGGATCTGAGAGCGACCTTTTCACACGAACAGGGATGATATCCCCTGCAGCGCTCAAACCAGACAATTGTGGTTGATCCAATGCGGTTTTTGTTGGCGAGCTTGGCACCGACTTGGAGGTGGTGGCAGTGGTATTAGTAGCTACCGCTGCTTTCTGGTCCGCAGCCTTGAGGTTCTGGTAGATCGTCGTGTGGATCGCCTGCTGGGAATCGTGGATCCCGATGAGCATGCTGTAGTCCATGATCTTCATGCGCTTGAGGAACTCGACGTCTTTCCGGATCTGCACCAGGAGCATCGCGCGTCTCTCCGCTCCCATTTGCAGACGGAAGCCGCTGTCGAGCAGGTCCATGTCCTTCAGCACGCCGTTCAAGGAGCGCTCTTTTGGGGTCGCACGGCGTCCAATTTTCGAGCCTTTGAGGTCAAAGCGGCCGTGGATCTCCAGCGGCGTGTCAAACACACTTGCCATGATGATGAAGTGCATCTTGCGGCGCAGATGATGCATCTTGACGCGGTGCATGCCGTAGAAGCGCGTGATGAGCGTGTTCGGGTTCTCCATGACGAACTTGTAGTAGTGTGGCAGGATACGGCGCAGGAACTTGGATTCCTCTTTCGTCTGCGTTTTGATCATGAACCGCCCGTCATGCGAATAGAAGAAGAACTGACCCGACTTGGAGTTCGACATGAACTCGATGTAGTTGAAATCCCCGCAGAGCGTGACCATGTAGTCGGCCGAGTCGATGCTGAAGCGTCTCCGGATCTGCCGGAAGATGTCGGGCGAGTAGTCCTTGAACTTAAACGGGTGCTGCAGCTTGGAGCTTGCGGGGAAGCTGCGCTTCTCCACGCGCATGAAGTCGTCCATCGTCAGCCGCTGCTTGAACGGGTTCTGCAGTCCCGCCGAGTTGAGGATCCCACACATCATGCCGTATGTGAGTGCGTACTGCTCGTGCTGGGTGTGGATCTCGTTGCCCATGGGCTTCTTGAAGCTCCGGTCGGCCTTGTACTTTGTGCGGCCGATCTTCGCCTTGCCAATGCGCATGCGCTTGTCGAGCAGCGTCGGATCGGTCTTCTCGTTTGCCTTCACCAGCGCGATGTACGCTGGAGACTCGGGGTCGGGCACGGGCATTTCGCGAATTGGCTCACCGCTCGCGCTCCCAGGGGCGCTAGCAGACGCGAGTGGAGGGATTGTTGGGCTTGAGAGCGTCGTGGCGCTGGAGGTCGAGGACGTGGGCTGTCGGCGCTCCACGGTATCTTGGTTTGTGTGCTCGAGCTCGAGCGCAAATTGCGAATGCTTGGCAGCGATTGAGCTAGTCTGAGGCTTCACATTTGGACTTGAAGAAGACGACGAGGACGAAGGCTCGATCGGTGGCGTTCGCAGTGGGAAGCTGCGTGCGCGAGCTTGGATTTTCAGGGGCGAGTCGCTTTCTTTCACGCGCGGCTGCTGGGCGATCGGGGACACCGGCACTCCTACCATTTGCGCAGTCGTGGGGATTGGCGACTTCATGACTTCTGTGGGCATCTCTTTTCAGAGAAGCCAGAAAGTTGTTACTGGCTCGGTGGTTCTCTTGCACGACTGGATTCGATGGCCCAAGTGAGCTCTCTTGTGATCTGGAGTCTCTTGAGTTTGAGATTCTTGCAAGCGCGAGCTGCCAATTGGTTTCGCCTCACAAATAGAACCGACCCAGAGAGTGAGAGAGCGAGAGACGAAAGCAAGCATGGAGCGAAACTCCAGTTGCAGGTCGCATTCCTTCTCTCTCACTCGCTCTCTTTGAAAACCCACAGCAGAGTCGCATAATAAGATCAGCAACAGAAATAAACAAATGCCGACTGCCATGCGATCAATCAGATGAGGTTCTTGCCCAAGAGGTGAGATCTGTTGACCAGCTGCGCTCAGCAGATGAGCTGACTGGAAAATAGTGTAGCCACTTGGACGGACTGGTTGGCTCCGCAAAGTCTCACTTTTGACCCCTCGTTCAGCTGTTTGAGACTGGCGACCACCAGATTGGATCCCTCCCGATCCCGAACAGGCCTAATAGGCGAGAATAATAATCAATACTGAAATCAGCTAAGCGCACAAACCTCATTCAATTGGGTTTCTTATTGCATCGCTCGTGCTTCGTCACCGGCTCGATCTTGCAATGCTGATTGGAAATCGGAACGGAAATGAACACACAACAGACAAATCACCACCAATTTTTCTCCACTTTCATTCGTTGGGCATTCAGTCATTCGTAGGTAGGTAGGAAGGTTGTGAGGACTATCTTTCTCTAAAACACAGCAGCGCGTTGGTTGCTTAGACAGTGGCCTGGCCGCCGCGCTCTTCGATGAGTAGCTTCCAGAACTCGTGGGTCTCGGCCACCACCGCTTCGGCGAAGTCGCGGCCCATGCATTTGCCTTCGTAGCCGTACGCGTTCACCTGCGGCAGCTTGTAGTCGCGCAGCCAGTCGTGGATCGCGGCGATGCAGCCCGGCATGTGTGCCTCCACGTCCGCGACGTCGTTGATCATCGGTGCGTAGTGATCCTCCACGTTGATGCAGATCACCTTCCAATCGGTTTCGTTGTCGTCGATCAGCGCAAGCACGCCCAAGACCTTCACCTGCACGACTGAGCCCGTTCGCCACTGCTTGGTACCAATCTCAATCACATCGATCGGGTCGTTGTCACCGACGCAGCCTGTGCCTTCGGTGGTGTGCGATGGGTCTTCCCACGTCTGCGGCATGGCGCCGTAGTTGAACATCATGTCGCCCCAGCCGTACTCACGCAGCTTGCCGTTCTTGGTGTCCTGCTTGATCGGGTTGAATGGCTCGCCGGTGGCGATCTCCATTTTCTTGCGGGTCCACTTTGGGATCTCGCAGATAAAGTTCACCGTGCCATTCGCGTTGTACAGTGGGATATCATGCCATGGCGAGATCTGCTCGCGCACGCCGTTCTTGCCCGTGTAATAGAAGTTGAGACGGAACTCAAAGCTCGGGAACGCACCCACAGCCTCGGTCTCAATGTTGCCGATTGCTGGGTTCGCGATACGAGCCTTGAGGAACTTGAATTTGGCCTGGTAGCGCTTCATGGCCTCAGTCTGACTGCCGGCGCTGTGGTCGTCGTTCCACCACTTCATGAACGAGTTGAAGTCGATGCGCGGACCACTGGCGCTGCTGTGCATGTACGCGACAGCCTCCTTGGCGTCTTCCGCCGAGATCGGCTCACCAAGCTTGGCATGCAGGTCAATCAAGTCGTCCTCCTCAATGTAGCCGTTGCCCTGTTGGTCGAAGAGCTCGAAGATGGCGCGCATGCGCTCCATCTCACGCGGCTCAATGTTAAGCTGCGTACCATCGTCCAAGACACTTCCGCGGCGTGTGCGCATCTCGCTGATGATCTCCGTGCCGTACTTCTTCTCGGTCTGCTCGTACGACGCGAGCTCGGCGCGCAAAGTCGCGACTTCGCTGCGCAGGTCTTCGAGCTCAATTGACATGGTGTGCACATCGAGGTCGTCCTCTTCGCGCCACGAGTCCTTGCGGATCATGCGCGACGAGCCGCGAGGCGACGACGTTGGCGAGGAGGCGATCGGGCGCTGGTACGGCACGCTGGTGACAGCGCTCTTGTCTGGCGAGTTATCGATCGCGGTTTGCATGGCCGCGAGCCACTGCTCCTGCTCCTCCGCGGTCTCGGTGTAGACGCGGAAGCACTTGTTCGAGGGCGTGTAGAACTGGAAGCCGTTCGGCTTGCCGTCCCACTTGTGCACGGTGGAGAACGGAATCTTGCCGCGGATCGTGCCCTTCTCGTAGTCCGCCTCGCTCTGGAAGTAGACGATCTGCAGTGATTCCTTGTAGATCACGCAGTAGCGCTTCTTCCACAGCAGCGAGTTGGTCTCAGGCTTCTTGAAGAGCACGCCGGCGATCAGGATGCGATCGGCGGACGGCGCCACATCGGCGTTCTGCTGCGACTGCTGCAGGAACGAGTCAAACGAAGGGGTCGCCATGGCTGCTGAGGGGCGAGGCGAGCGGAGAGACGAAGGGGAAGGCGGACGGGGAGGTGTGCGCGGGGCGAGGCGAATCGCGAAATGACGCATGCGAAGAGCTTTGCACTCGGCTTGGGCTTCACCTCCGCCCCTCATTGGGCCTTGGGCTGGCTGGGATGTTGCGCGTACGTGAAACGAGCGATGGTTGATACGCAATACGGCAGGGAGGTGGGTGAAAGATCGGTATACCGGTGCACAATCCGGTATGTGGTGTTATAGAATCTTTTGAGAGAGACTGACTTGTATTTACTTCTAATAAAATCAAGTTAGATATACAATCTATAGAATTTGAGAAACTGATATGGGAGGTAAGGAGGTATTGTGGTGGTGGGTTGGTCGCGCCGCGCGTGCGCCTGGTCTCTTGTGCATTTGTATTGGAAACGAATCTCTCTCACGTGCGTGACATAAAATTTACGAAAGACTGACTTTTTGGAGTCCAATCGGCCAATCAGGTCGCTGGGTTTCGTTTATTTTGGGAAATCTGTCGGTTACTTTTTTCGATTTGTTGATTTTTTGGGGCATAGAGAAGAGGGAGAGTGGGGAGAAAGGGGGGAACATGCGATGCAGGCGACGTGGCCTCGACGGCTGCCACGAAGTGACGTGGCCCCTCCCAAATGTGCAGTTTGTGTGGCCCACTCCACTAAACCAAACAGCGCTCAGATTACCCTGCTCCATCAATTGACGGCAGTCACTGGCAATATGGACGCCAAGCAGCAAATGGAGTACCATCTGCTTCAGGTTGTCTGTCTATACACTGTAGAGCGCAGCGTTAACGTCTGGAAGCAGACCCCAATGCACACATTTCAGTGGAGCTTTGCTCACCCTCTCTGCGTATGGTCTTCCTCTGGAAACCCAACTACTGTATACTGTACAATGCAGGGCGAACTGAATAATGGGAAGGCATTGCGCAATGCTGAGGGTTTCAACTCACACAATTATGCAGCACTCATACTAAATTCGTTGAGCTCCTTGATAGGGAGAAAGAGAGAGCACTTTTGACATGCACACGAAAGCCTGTGGCTCAGATTAGCGTGGGGTTGTGCATTTTGAACTGGCTCTCCAAGTTGAAGTCGCAGCACCAGCAAGCGCATTTCAAGTGTGGACTCTTCGTAGATAGATCGATAGAGAGAGACGAGTGCAACCGGACAATAGCGACAACGACGTCACGAAGCCACTCGAGCAGCAAGCCTGTGATACTAGTGAACAACCCCAACAGTCCAGAGTTCACTCACTGCCTTGCCTTTGAGTATCGACCAGTCTGGCATCATAATCATGAATATTCAATTCTCACTCACTCGAACATGGCCCACCCTTCGACTTCCAACATGCTGCTTCAGTTCCAGCACTGATCACTGATCATCAAACCGCGTGCCAGTGGTCCCATGCATGAATGTCCCAGTGCTGATCAGTACCTTCAGTGACGACACTCGTCTCAAGGTCTCAAACACTCCTGGTTGCCGGTAGAATGGCTTGACTAACCTTCGTGGGCACGACAGCGGTAGATAGATCGCATTGTCAAGACGACAAACAGTGGATAGACCCGGAAACCGACAGCCACGACATGACGGGCACCAGGCAGCTGCAGTGACCACTTGAGAGCTCTGCTCTGTTAGGCATCAAGACGGTGGTCGACGGCACCTCAGCGACAAGCGAGCTCAATGGAGTGGAGTGGAGTGGTCAACTTTCCACCGAACAGTAGCGGCACATTACTGGTTCGTCTGCTAGCACGCCAATGACACTGCCTCGTCGACTATCAATGAAATTGTGAACCGCTCGTCGTGTATCCATCCAGAGCTGAATCCAAAGGTCTGAGCACCATGGAGACTGGTTCAGGGTGAGAACCATCGCAGAGCTTCCGCGTCAACTGGTAGGTACTTGCCCAGGTCGAATCACTGCATCTGACCTGAACTGATACCAATAACTAGCTGGCTGGCTGATTAAATGGTTGTTCCAATCTGAGACGGAGGTGTTTCGGGACCGAGTCATGTCTTAGCACCCCAGGCCCTCCCTATCTTTAGCGCGCGTTCACACGCCTCACCTCATGCTCCTCACCATTGAGGGATAGCTCAGCAACACACAAGCTCAGTCGTACATAGCATCAGTTCCTCAAGACAAGCAAAACTAGCAAACACAATTGCTTTCTCGCTCGTGTGTGCGAGTCAAGACACTCACTCCATCGTCAACACAGCTATGCCGAAGGTGCCGCAGCTAGACCAAGGAGGGTCAGCGAAGCCCAAGGCGATCGTGACCAACTCGGACGCCGCGATCCCGCCTCCCACGATCGTACTCAACGGTAAGAAGTTCTCGTAGCGAGCCGCTACCGGCACCACTGGTCCCAGTATCCCCGAGGTCGGCTACAACAAGTACACGCTCGGGAAGTGGGACATCTGGATGCTCGGAATCACGATCGTCATCGGCAGCCAGTACTTCTGCTGGAACGCTGGACTCGCGGCGGGACTCTACAGCTACCTGACCGCGTACGTCCTTGTCACATCGGCATACATCACGCTTTGCTGCTGCACTTCGGAGATCACAGGCACGCTGCCGTTAGCAGGAGGCGCGTACGGGCTCTCGCGGTGCACGCTGGGCTTCTACCCGGCATTCATGATTGGCTGCTGCGAGGTACTTGAGTACATTGTGTACGTGTCGACATCCGTGATCTTGTTCGTGGACATGGTCGTACTCGTGATCCCCGTGCTCACACTGCTTACCATGGGTATCATGGTGTTCTTCATTACCGTGTCCCTTCCGCCGAGGATCGCGCAGCTGCCAACTGAACTCGTGCCGTTCAACAACTGCTTTGAGCTACTCTTCAACATTTCGCACAACACGGCGACGATTCTGTCGCTCCCAGCCACGTACGCCACGGCGTTTAGCTTCATGCGGTGCTACGGCAAGGTCATTGCAGCGATGGCCACATTCCGTCTGCTGCCTCCGTTCCTATCCAGGGCGTCATACCGCCACGGCACACCTTACATCGCGCTCATCGTCGGCTCGCTGCTGAGCTACTCGTTCTGCCTGCTGATATACTTGTTCCCGTCCATCTCGACGTACCTCTTCAGCGTCTGTATCACGTACGCGTTCATATCGTACATGGGTCAGTGCGTCGGGTACATCTTGCTCAAGCTCAACTACCACAACATCAAGAGCTCGAGCTTCCGCAGTCTGTGCGGGATCCCGAGCGTGCTCTACTCGATGAGCGTCTGGGTGCTGGCGATCATCGCGATCGCCTGCTACCAAGGCAATGGCGGTGTGGAGATCATCACGTTCGGCTTTGTCGTCACGCTGCTCTCGGTCTACTACTACGCGTACGCGCGTAAGTGACAGACGTTCTCAGCGCAGGAGAACCGCATCCTGCTCGTGGCGAACGTGATGAAGTTCAATAGGAAACGCACGGCGGCGATGCGCGGCGGCGGCAACAACAATAAGCGCAATTGCGTGACGTCCAACAACAACACGAGCCACTTCGAGGACGCGTTGAGCCACGTCAGAGGAGGTGGACATAATACGAACATCGCGACCAAGACGCAGACACCCAAGACGCATAACAACACGGTGCGGAGCACGGGGTAATGATGGTCGCAGTTACAGCTGGAGTGCCAGGTGTACTACAAGGTAAAGAGGATACTGCTCAGATAGATAGCTGCTACTGGTTTGAGTGTGGTCGATCGGACATGACATTGATCCTCCTCAAGTACCAAAAAATCACATCATGCATCTGTTGTATCCATCTGATCTTGTCGCTTGGGAAATATGTGCTCACTTTCATCGTCACGATCACTTTTTAGACAAAATTACTTTATTCTCCCTATACAAGAATGTTGTCTTGTTTAGAGAGTCTACAGTACTGGACATGCATCCCCTCAAGAGTTGGCAAAATGCATTTCGATAGTGAAGAAAGTGAATAGTATAGGGATTTGTATGCTTTGGCGACGGCTGCCCAATCACCCGTGTGTCATTCGCAAAAAGTTAAAACCAATCGCCCATTGAGTGGTGTGATTACGCCCATGAATTATTACCAACTGCAATAATACTCCCCCCCCCCCCACACACACTGTCTAAAGAGCTACAGGCACCATTCCCGATACTAAATACCACGAAAAACTAATACCCTTTCATAAACGATTGTAGCCACATAAGGCAAACTATTTTCAGTGCGTAAGAGAGCGCCTCTCACCAAAACCAAACAGACGAGCGACGAGAGAAACAGCAGCGAGTACACGAATGCC
>JALBZZ010000812.1:0-14027 GCA_038051095.1 Globisporangium irregulare
GAGTTCCAGCTCCCAATCGTGTGTGCTCACTCTTGTCGTTGCGTGACACACCACAAGATGTCATTGCAGTTGCACTCAATCACAGGGTCGCTTCATAAGCAAATTGCGCGATTCAGGAAAACGAGTGTGTAAATGAGATTCAAGAGGGGAGGGGGGGGGGGATACCCTGACAACCCTCCCGCCGCGCAATCCAAATTCGCCGAAGTCCTGCAAGTATTGGTGATGTTCATACCGCGCGCGTGTGTCTGCGCCCAGAACTCGCGAAGAGTAGAACCTCTATTTATTTGCTGTGTTAGGATGGCATGCTGGCACTGAGCCTCTATGTCGTGCTTGTGGTCGCTTCTCATGTGACCTTCGCCTAGTGCATCGCGACCAGTACATCTACATGATATAGGGCTCCAGTATCTCGCTCCAGATTTTCGTTTCCCGCGTCCGCGGCTCGGCTCAAAATCTCGTCAAATTTGTCCATTACGCAACGAGCCCGGAGCCGTTCGATTTGCGTTTTAAAAGCTTGAATGATTCCGGCATCTTTCGGCTGCAGGTAAGCAGTTATATTGGGAGGAAGCATTTGCAGAGTCGTGTAGGAGAGCGACTTGGTGGTTCGATGAATGAGACATTGTCAAAAAGCAGCAAGACATGGTAGTTCTCTGCGCGCATCTCGTCACCGAAACGACAAGTCCAGTTCTGGAAAAGCTTAATGTTCATCCACCCTTTTGGGGCGGATTCGTAGTCGAAACCGAGCTGCTCTCCCGTTTTTCAGTTAAAGCAACGCGGTCGCTGAGCTACCGCAACGAAGAGCAGTGGGAGCTTGGACGAACCGTCGCCGTTGCAGGTAATAGCGACAGTCAGCGACTTCTTCGGATTCTTTCGCTCACGCACGCGCTTGTTAGTGACGGTTCTGTTGGGTGGTGTACGGTAGAAGTACACTGTCTTGTCCATGTTGTAAATGTATCGCTTCGTGTAGCCATGCGTGGACGCTTGGAGTGCAGCACGCCCTTCCTCGGCGCTCACCGCATTTGCTGGCGCAACCTCGCTGTGAACGCGCTTCGACGTGAGCTTGTGGTGTCTTTGAAATTTGTACAGCCATTCCGTCGAAAAAGAGATCGAGGAGAGGATGGCGATCGTCGATGGGCTTGCGTGGGGTGAGAGCTCTTTGCGTACCTTCGCCACTTTCTCCCGAATTGTAGCGCCAATCACTACGGGCATGTTGTAGCACTCGCATTCACGAACCCACTTCAGTAGCGCCGCCTTCAGCTGCAGGCACAGGACGAGCTGGCGGCGTTTCTGGTCTGAGTTGGCTATGCCGTCGTTCTTAGCGCTCAGTGCGCGACGAATAGTCATTCGCGGCGGCGCGTACGGGAGTTTGAACACCGTGACAGCCCACTCACCAAGCGCGCAGTGCTTCATTGTGGGGTGCGCTCTGTGCTGTTCCCTTATCGTTTGCTTCTGGCTGTTTGTCAGTCGCGCGTACGTGGTGATCGCGACCATTTTTGCTTGTGTCTTGGTCTGCTTGCTCGGTTGTGAGCTTTTGGCTCGCGAGAAGCACGACAATTTCTTTAAACTACTTAGAATGAATGTCAACAAGAGAGTGCACTGTATAATATCAATTTTGAGAGGTTATGTGATTTGGACGATGTCTCAATAACGGAGGAAGGACTTTACACGTTGTTGAGAGGACAGTGATTGTAGACATTAGAACAGAAGTTAACCCAAAAACCAGCATTTAAATACGTCGATTTAGTGTGATTAGAGATTTTCAGTGAAAATTGTATATTTACCCTATCAGAATATCCTATGAGTTGCAATAGCTGCTGCTGAGTGAGCATAGGGTATTTTGTGAGGTCCCACCCTTTCAATTCCAGAATTCCAGCTGGTTTTCCCGTCAATAAGTCAGCTCCTTTTCAACAAATCAAATCTTCCCAAATATCTATTTCAACCAATGGCTCACACTCATTTGGGCAGCGCAAAGCCTTAACAGACGATCAGCCAATCAGCCACGGTGCTCCATGTACATTTACAATTCGATGATCCACCAGCAGCTCAATTGATTGAGCTGACTGTCTGCCACTTTCCTCACGACAACAGCCCCAGCTTGCTGGCTGCGGAACTCACGAGCAAGTCATCCGCAGCAGAGAATTTGATTACACGCGCGCAGTGTTGCACCGCGTTCGCCTATAAGAGGGAACGACGCATCTGAGTCCGGCGCGTCGCCACGCTGTCTTCTCAATTCAGTTATTGCGCTCTTCGTGATCTAGGGGTTAACAGACGACCACTAAAGGCGAACGAGCCACCGCCACATCACCACCGAGGCTACTACAGTCCTGTTAATGCGATGGCAAGTGCTCATGGAGCTGCAGCACTCGAGTCCATAGCGGTCCCCAGACTGAGACGACTGCGAGCAGCGGCGTCCGCAAACGTAGAGCAGGCTGGCGGCGCTGGCACTGGTCCGGACGACGAGAACGATTTAGGCAAGGACGAGAATCGAGGTGGCTCCAGGTCCCGCTCCAACTTTGACGACCGCTTCCCGCCGCCGATCACATCCAGTCAGAATGAAGGCGATCCCAGTGGACCTGACTCGAACCAGTTACCGCTGAGCCCTCTGCCGATCACCAGCAGTGGCACGAAGGACAGCTTACCGCCGCCGCCACCAATGAGTATGGGCTCGATCATTGGCATCACGCTCGCTGCGGTGCTGGGCGTTCTCCTGACCCTCGGCGCTGCGTTCTGGTACTATCGAAAGCGAAAACTGCAGAGCCTCGCGACGAGCAAGAAGGACTTTGACGGCGTGGCAGTGGACACGCCGTATACAGCGGACGACGCATACTCGGGGTATTTCAAGTCGAACCCGTCGTCGAGGAACCGCAACGACGGCCAGATTAACGGCACGGCATTCTCGTCGATGCGCAGCAACGAAGGCGGACTCTGGGATGACGACGAGATCGTCGCACTGCGAATCCCGTTGGAGAAAGTGGTAATATCGACGCTGATCAGCAGAGGCGGGTACGGCGAAGTGTACTATGGTACCTACAAGAACCAGCAAGTCGCGGTCAAGATGCTGCTGCCGGCGATTCGCAAGGACTTGCGACAGATCAACGCGTTCCTGGCGGAGACCAAACTCATGGCAGCGCTCGAGCATCCTCGGATTGTGGGGTTTGTAGGCGTCGCCTGGGACTCGCTCACTGATCTCTGTGTGGTGTCAGAGTACATGGAGGGCGGGGACCTGAGAGCACTACTGACCAGATTCGAGAACGATGAACACCGTCCACACGGCTTTGACCACGACAAGGTCAAGATTGCGTTCCACGTCGCACACGCGATCTCGTACCTGCACTCGCTGGACCCGATCGTGCTGCATCGCGACCTCAAGTCGAAGAACATCCTGCTAGACGCCCACTTGGACGCGAAGATCACGGACTTTGGCGTATCAAGAGAGAGCAGCGACAACACGATGACAGCAGGTGTGGGGACGTCGCTATGGATGGCACCGGAGGTGATGATGGGCGAGAAATACGACGAGAAGTCTGATATTTTCTCGTTTGGGGTCGTGCTTTCCGAGCTGGACTCGCACGGACTCCCGTATGCACAAGCCAAATCAACCGACTCGGGACGACAGCTTCCAGACACGGCGCTGCTGCAGATGGTGTCACTGGGTCGTCTCAAAGTCAAGCTTTCAGCGAACACCCCACAGGCGATCGCGGACCTCGCGGACGCGTGCACTTCGCTGGACCCGAAGGATCGACCGAGCGCCGTTGAAGTGACGTATAAACTGCAACTGGCGCTGCGCACGTACGAGGACTTTGTGTTCTAGAGTAGAGCAGTGAGTGTTCTAGAGTAGAGCAGCGAGTGTTTTCTGCGAGAGTTGGTGGATGTTGTAAAGGAAAGATTAGAGAAAGACAAAGGCAAAGCTGTGAATTATAACGAAAGTGATCAGATGAGAGGCGCTGTGTGCTGAGGCGGTTGGCATAACGATAACGCGATTGCCAATGTCATCAACGAATCATCCCGATTCTGAGCAAGACGAGACTGGGGGTCGCCACTAAATCACGGCAATTTGGGAACTCCGCACGTGTCCGCATCAGCCCTCTGTGGAGCGATGGGTCGCTTTACAAATTACTCGTCGATGTTCTTTTCAGACTTGTACTCGTAAAAAAATATTGCTTTTCAGGCTTTTTTTCACAACCAAACAGGTTGATGTTGCAAACGCTGATGAATAAGTTTCTGTCACTCGACCTCCCAACCTCTGCTAACGACCGTGGCCGATTCCTGTCCTCACTCGCCGTCAGAAGCTTCCGCAACATTCTGGGAACTACATGTATTTTCTCGCATAAACCAAAAATGCATCACTAAACAGATCTTGCTGCCATTCTCTCATCATTCTCTGGTATCACAGCTATGCACTGACGACGCCCGCTCTCGCCTTCCCATCCTGCACAAACTTGTCCAGCTTGTTCACCACGAACGCCATCCGCACCCGTTCCGATGGGTCAAGCTTTGTCGTCAGGTAGATCAAGTTCTTTTGCTTCTCGCTCATCAACTCGGACAGGTTTGGGATGTTGCCTTTTCGAAGTTGAAAACAAATTTGACCTGGTGTCATAGGCACCCTACGGCACAGTGCCACCCACAGCCTTAATGACGCACATCGTAAACGAGTATATCCGACGCGAATGACGGTCGACCACCAGCCAAGTACTCAAGAGATCACCAATTGACAGCACTCGTCTTCTTCACGTCAATCTTGATTTCCACCTCGTTCAGGATACAGCTCAGCCCAAAGTCGATCAGCTTTGCCCTACTGTGCTCTCCCGCCATGATGTTATCGCACTTGAGGTCGTTGTGGGCGGTGTTCTGTCCGTGTAGGTACTCCAGTCACAGCGCTGCTTCGTACAGTTTCTGCCACACCAAGTTCTCGTTGCCTGGCTTCTTCAAGTACGTCGTCAGCTCGCCATTGGAGGCGTACTCGCACACAGAGTAGCGCTTGTTCATGTAGCACGCTCCTTACAGCTTCAACACGTGCGGGTGGCTCAGGCAGTGCCACACGCGCACCTCGTGCAGCAGGAGGTCGGTCGAAATGGCGCCGATGTCTTCGTCGTACCCCATGAACTTGATCACGACGGAGTGTTGAGCCAAAAGCCTTTGTAGATAGCTCCGAAGGAGCCTTGTCCGATCTGATCTGTTTTCTCACTGAATTTGAGATCTTGGAGCGAGGTGTACCACGGTGGACGCGTTTCCACGGCTTCGACCCCTTGTTGAGTCCAGATTGAGTAGTTCGCCAATGGTGTGTTGCAATGATCCAGTGAGACTGCTTCTGAGCACATCTTGGAATCGGCAGCAGGAGGATTGATCCCCATATTAATGACCTGCTGACATGCGCTGGGTAGAACAGAATCGCGTCCTCTCCACGCACGAATCGGATCCGTCGTGGGTATCTCCAGCAAATCCAGTATCTTGTCCAGCTCAGAGTGAACCACGTAGTGCGACTCGGCCACTTGCCGGCTCCTTGCCAATTGGTAAACAGATTTCTCGGACACGGCATTGCGCAAGTATCGCTGGAACCTGGACAGAGCTGAGCAGTACATCTGCATTCCGGCATTAACTGGAGATCTTTGGTGTTGTTTAAGTCGTTTGAAGATGAACTCCAGCGCTGGGTAGACCTTGTTCTTCATTCACTGGCCGCCTAGCAGCTGCTCACACTTGGACCGAACAACTTGGAGTGTGTCTGGAATGGTTAGACCGTCTAGTTCTGCAAATTTGTGCTCCTGGATACCAAGGTGATGATCCTGCTCACATCATACAACATGCGATGGGTTAGAAATCGATGGCAGGTAAGCTGGCTTGTTTCGTTTTCATGCAACTGGAATTATACCTCACTTGCGCTGCTGACTGCTCGTGGCGCTCGGGTCACTTTGGTGTTTGGTTCGCTTTCGTCGACAAACTGCTTGAGCCGATTCACAACGTACGCGATAGTCACGCTCGTCGCTGGGTCCCGTCCGCACATCTTCTGGATTAAATCCCAGTGAGCATCGTTTAAACTGTTCAAGCGGTTAAAGACTTTCCTTTGCGCACGCATCAAGTTCGTTTCCGGATCCCCACGGCAACCCTGGCGTCACTGCTTCCATGATACGCATTCCAAATGCATAGATGTTGGTCGCGATTGAGGAGCTAGTAGACCTCAAGTTTAGACCAAACTCTGGTGCTATCTGACTCCAACCTTCACGGTCACAATTAAATGACAGGAAAGGACTGTAGTCTCATAACTAGATCGGAGCCGACGATGATGTTCTCGCTTCGAAGTTCGCCGTAAGCCTCTCCTTGATTTGCGGATATACTGAAGTCCAAGTGCTGCATGTAACAGACACTTCCGCATACGCGCACGGTTCAACTCCACTCTTAAGAACTGATCTAGCGGCTTTCCAACCTGGCACCAACTCGTAGACTAAGGCTATTTTTTCTCTCATCGCCGCCTGGGGAAGCGCGTACGACTTGTTCGTTTGGAGTCTCTTCAGTCGCCCCTTTACAGTCTCTTCTTTGAACAGAGAACGAAATCGCCGCATTGAAGCTGCAATTTCTAGCTGGGGTAGTGCGTCGTCGCCGTCGCTTCTTCCTTCACCCACCGACCAACAGGGAGACACCGAAGTGAGAGAACGCGTCGAGAGGCTTTCTTTCACCCCTTGTTCTTGTTGTGATGCTGGAGCTCGATTGGATTTTGGCTGACGTGAAAAGCAAAAGAGGTGGGTATTCCAGCAGAGAATCAGATACAATCTGACTGATTCAGCTGACATTTCAGCCAATCAGGTGATAGGATACTTTGTGGTGTTTTTGGGTGATTGATACGAGGGTGCTCAAAGTTGGTACACTCATGATCCATTCGCACTTTATCGAAACGAAGCGATTCTGCTGGTGGCAAAGCTGCTGCCATCATCGCCATCAAGCAGCCCAGCTCAGTCAATTTGATAATCACCAATCCACCATGTCAAACGTGCCTCTTCCTCCTGCTGCGTCGACCGATGCGCCTCCACCCGCGCCCAGCGCTTCTGCTGCTGCGTCTACCACTCCCCCAGCCGCCACGTACGAGACGCTGGCGGCCGACCCGCGGATGCCCAAGATGTACCCGAAGCCCGTGACGATGCTCGTGATCGGCATGGCTGGCAGTGGCAAGACCACACTCATGCAGGTATTGTAGGCTGCCTTTACCAGTCCATGCTGTTGTTTGTTGTGTGTGTGGGCATCTGTTATATACTACATAACATTTGCTGACTGTACTCTTCTTAATGACTCGTATTAATATCATGCAGCGCATTGCGGCGTACGGACTGGAGAGCGGCATGCGCAACTACATCGTGAACCTCGATCCGGCAGTGCGCAAGACCGGGTACACGGCCAATATCGACATCCGCGACACGGTGGATTACAAGCAGGTGATGACCGAGTACGGCCTGGGTCCGAATGGCGCGATCATGACGTCGCTCAACCTGTTCGCCACGCGCTTCGACCAGGTGATCGACCTCATCGGCAAGCGCAGCGACAACATCGAGTACGTCTCTGGTTTGGCTAGGCTTGCGCATTACAAACATGTGGCTTGAATGGACTACAAGCGTATGCTAACTAACGAGCGTGTGTGCGATAACAACAGCTACGCAGTGATCGACACGCCCGGCCAGATTGAAGCGTTCACGTGGTCGGCGTCGGGCCAGATCATCACCGAGTCGCTCGCGTCCACGTTCCCGTCCGTGATCGTGTACGTGGTGGACACGCCGCGCACTGCGAGCCCGAACACGTTCATGTCCAACATGCTATACGCGTGCAGCATCCTGTACAAGCTGCGCCTGCCGTTCGTGATCGCGTTCAACAAGATCGACGTGCTGCGCCACGACTTTGCGCAGGAGTGGATGACGGACTTTGAGGCGTTCCAGACCGCGCTCGATCAGGTGCAGGAGGACAGCTACATGAGCAACCTTTCGCGGTCGCTTAGTCTGGTGCTCGAGGAGTTCTACAACAACCTGAGCTCCGTGGGGGTGTCGGCGGCGACGGGCGAGGGCATGTCCGAGTTCTTCGCTGCGGTCGACGACGCCGCCAAGCGCTATGAGAGCGAGTACCTGCCGGACCTGCTCGAGCGCATCCGCCAGCAGCAGGCGCAGAGAGAGGAGCAGCAAGACGCAAACCTGACCAGGGTGATGCAGGACATGGACATCTCGGCAGCGATGGGCGGCGAGACGGGTGCCGCCACGGGTGCGCCGGCGAACACAGTACCGTCCGGACCACGCACTGACCTGTAAGGTTGCTGTGCGTGTGAAGGACAGTGACGGCAGAGGCAACACACACACAGCTCTTCCTATTGCATGCATACTCTTCATCCATGTACACAGCCTATTCTAATTGAACTCCAGCACTACTGCTTCTTCAGCTTTCCAGACTCATTCTGTCCATCCTCTTTCTTCTTCGTCATCATCATGGCCAATCCATGTTTATTTCGTGCAAATATTTTCATTTTTACTTGACCATTTCTGTAGTTAATTTGATCTATTTTCTGTAAATAGCATCCAATTTGCTGTTTATTATCATATTATTACATTTTACTTGTCTTATTTTTTGGGAATATGTAGCGCAATTGTTTTCGTTTCACCCCCTTTCCTTTTCACACAACAAGTGAACAAGCAAACAGTCCAACGTCAGCGCGGAAACCAAAAAGAAGCGCCAGAAAGGAAGAAGCGGCCCAAGGGAAAGAGAGGGACCGACCTGATGGAGCGCAGTGGCAGCGTCTCGTCACAAGCGGCGGCGGCAGCAGCAGGTCGCGTGGCGTACTACGCGCGTCTCCTGCCGCAGAACAAGGACGCCGCGGCAGCGAATGCGACCGCGAGATCCCCAGAGGAAGAGGAGCAGGAGCAGGAGGACGCGGTCTCGCGCGCATTGCGTCGCGCGGTCGTGCCTGAGGACATTTTCTACCGTGTGCTTAAGGAGTCCAAGCTCTACTCGATCATATTTAGTGGCGCGGCGGATGGAAGCGGAAGTGGTGAGAATATCGAGGATGGCGATGGCGGTTCAGGTAGTGGAGAGGTGGTCGTTGTCGTGCAGGAGATCACGAAACATGGCGCGCGCTCGTCGTCAAGAGGACGCGGAGGCTCGATTCACGACCCGAACGGTATAAACCCTTAACTATTGTGCTTGGGTGTAATTGAGTGTGTATGCGGTGTATGTACGTGATTCACTCATGCGTGTATGTAATGTGTAATTGCGTGTTGTTTCCTATAGCGTTCAGTGTGAAGAAGATGCCCGAGGAGGTCGTCGCGAGCAGCGGGCGGTTGCTGTGCTTGTTTGGGTCGCAGAACGCCGTGACGTGGTTCATCCAGCTGAAGCACGTTGAGAACGCGTACATGATTATGTCGATTAAAGACCAGTCCAATGTGCCGACCCGCACTGCCAGCTTCCGCGGAAATGCGGAAAACGTGATGCCCATTCAGTCGAGAGAGACGGTATTTCTTGAGAGAGTGACCGCGATCCCAACCGACGAAGAAGAGGAAGACGAGTCCATGAGTCCAGCTGATCGCCCCGATGCCAAGGCGTTTGAAGCCACGGGACGCTTTTATTATCGCGTGCTGGTACCGATTGAGCTGCGCAAAGCGCCAGATCTTTTATCGCCTGTGATCTCGCGACATGTGTTCAAGAACGCAGAGGAGATCATTGAGTGCAGTCAATTGTACAGGTGCCCACAGAGCTCGGTGATGTTCGTGAAGCTCGCCTATGAAGACGGATGGCTGTTCGAGACGCTGAATTCTGGGATCAAAGTGCTGGAGAGACTCGCGAATGAGCCGAAGATCGAGTACGGCCATTTTTTTTATGTTGTGCGGATCCCTGTCGGCATTCGCGTTGCACCGAACATCATGGCGCAGCGAGCTGGGAAAGGATACAAGCTACACTCGATTGTGGAGGCGTCGCAACGATTCACCCCGCCAGGGAGCAAGATCACGTATGTGCGCGTGTGCAAAGACAAGAATAATCGATGCGCGTGCTCGCAGACCCACCAGAACCAGAACGGATCTGGCAGAAGTCCACGTGGTGGTGATGGCGATTCCGGCAGTGACCAGGATGGCGAGGATATCCCCGCATACACGTCATGTCACGGCGGATGGATCTTTGAGACGACGATGGATGGACAGGTTGTGCTGGAGCCGATCGTGAAACCCGCGCAGCGTCAGGTCGAGCGATTGTTTTACCGAGTATTGGAAGATGTCGATGTGCTTCCGACCCCGTCGTTTACATCTCAACGATCTGGTTCACGCACGTCGGACAAAAGACAAGCTCCCCCGAGTCCTTCGTCGAGAAGGAAACGACTCGGTGGAACGCTGGTTGAGTGCAGCGAGCGACTTGTCCCTACGCTGCCAGTGCCAGCGACAGCTGATTCACCAGCAGTGCCTGAGATTGCGTTTGTCAAGCTTCGCCATGATGTTGGCTGGATCTGCGAGCGAAATACTCAGCCGCCTTACCATTTGGTCCTCGAGCAAGTCCAGGGCTTTGCAGTGACACGAGATCTGCCAAAATTTTATCGTGTGCTCGTGCCGGTGCATCTCCGCTCTGCGCCAGATTTCGAGTGTCCTCGCCTCCCTGGGGTCACACCAATGGCTGTCGGCAGTGTGTTCGAAAGTTGCTTGCAGTACACTCCACCAGGCAGCAAGATCACGTACATCAAGGTCGCTAGCGAATCTCTGCAGAACCCAGGAACGGGAAATGGAAACGGCTGGCTGTTTGATCAGACGCCAAGCGGCGACAAGGTGCTGGAGGCAGTCGACGAGGATCCAGAGAAGAAGAACGGCAAGTTCTACTACCGCGTGGTTTGCGAGAAGAAGGAGGTGCTTTTGTCTCCGGAGAAGAGCAGTGAGGTGGTCAAGTACTTGTTTTCCAACACGATTTTTGCTGCCGAGATGGAGTACACTTTGCCGCGAACCCAAGAAACGTACGTGCGTCTCGCAAAGGAGAAAGGCTGGGTCCAACTGGATCCACATCCAAAGCGAAAGGGCGAGATTCCAGAGAACCGAACACTGATACGCATCTCCGAAGACCTCTACAACCTCTACTGCATGCCTCCGAGCTGGGTGAGCGTGGGGCATCCGAACCGCACATGGTTCAAGGTGCCAGATGAGACCTGTCGCACGATTCTCGCTGAAGAGACAATGCTTCAAATCCAGATCTTCGAGCAGCGCAATGTGCTCGCGACTTCATCCCAGGGGCGTGACAATGTCGCGCTGTCGCGCCAAGGTATTCTAACGTTAGAAAATGGCGAGGTGGAATGGAAAGTCATTTTGGAGGAGATCAAGCACTCGGCGAGCGCGCTGCTGTTTACGTTTCCGTGGAAGCAAGTGTGGTGGATCTTCGAAGTGAACGGGCCGGAAGACAAGCACTGCGTGGAGCTGCAGCATGCACTTCGTGGCGGCTTTCGTTCGATTATCTTTGACGGCGAAGTGCTGTGTCAAAATCGCAGTGTGAGCGACATTCTCTGGGACGCCGGCAGCGAGTTCAGCTTCACGTGGCAGAACCACACGTTCAAGGTGCTGATCACACTGGAAGGCGCTTTCTTCTCGCAGTATTTACAGTTTTACAGCTACGCACTTCTCGTGGACGAAGAAGAGATCGTACCGGTGGAGTTTTAAGCGGAACGAAAAGCGAGATAATGTTCTTTCTTTCTACTGTATTCCAGTGATGGTATGATTCTCACCGCCGCCTTGAGCTTTGATTAGCAGCAGAAGGTGAAAACACTCTTTGGCTTCGCAAATCGATGATCACACTTCACGTCTCATCACTCCTTGTCCCTATATTGTGTGGCCGGTCTTGGTGCTCATGTGCTAGGTTGGATCGGCGCCAAGGCCGCGCGGGAAGCCAAAGAGCCCCCTTTCATGCTGGTGGGCGGTGGCCATTCAACACGTGATGGTGTCTACAGGTGAGCTCCAATGTGTCAATGAAAAGTAACAAGTCCGCCAGAAGAAAATCCTTGTGGTGAGCTACAAGCGTGTTTGCTTGTGCAGTTGGGAGACAAATAATTTGGCTGCTTCCAGGTACCAAACTTGGCCGAACCCAAACGCTTAGTCAAGTGGATGAACAACCAGCCGACTCATATGTGTGGAGACACCAAAGCCAACAAGTAAGTACAATGTGTGTTTTGCATCTACGGGTACAAAAGCCCCGAAGGGACTCAAGAGTGCAACGCTCAACAAGTCAGTGCCACGATAAGTTTCTTGTGTCGTTTGGGGTACAATTCGTGAGCAACCTAAGTCAAAAGTGAAACCCAACCAACCAGCATAAATAAGCGTTGCTATGGTGGTACCAACGATTCGTTTCCAAACTCGAACCTGGATTCTCCCCTACCAAGGGTGGCAACCATGAAGACTGAAGAAGGAACGAAACAGAAAAATCCAAGACGTCAACAACTCCAACACAAGTCTGAGTGTTCAAAATTTACGAAAATGATTTTATGAACGTTTGATTTTAAAGCTGGGAAGCTGGGTTCACGCCATTGAAAACACAGCAACCAGTAAATTATTGAAATGGGCAACGCACCCAAACCCATTTTCTCTCATTCGTACAAGAACGCTCATAGTACACAATTGCTAAGACGAGGGAGAACATGATGACTAAAGTGCGCTTTCTACTAGGATGAATGTGTTAGCTCTATAGTCGCGTGTGTGTTGAATATGTTTTCATCACAGTTGATGCCACTGGAGCTTTCGAATAATTCCGACCACGGACTGTATACTAGAAACAACCCTATTTGTTGGCATCGCATCGAACACTTGGACGTCTCTGAAGCCTCAGATTGGTCCAAGACTTTAGTGAAAACGGCAAGCGAATAGGGCTAATCCTCCTGAAGAAGAAGGGAATTGGACTTGCCTGCTTGCTGCCTGTGCAGATGCAACCAGTGTTCACTTGCAAATTTACCTCACGAGCGTCATATTTATCACTACCTATAAACCTAACTCGCCCTCACCTCAACTACAGGGTCTGGACCCAGGAAGAGCACGACAGGTTCCTCGAAGAGCTCCGCCGGTACCCGTAGTGTCCCTGGAAGAGCATCACCGAGCTCATCGGCACGCGCTTGGTGCGCCAGGTGCAGATTCACGCGCAAAAGTACAACTAAAAGGTCGTACGTTGGCTTCGTAGTACGCAGAAGGACCGCAAGACCTGGGCACGCCTCGAACTCCACGTGGATGACGAAGTCCTTAGCTTCTGCGCCAAGAAGTCCTGTGCAATTCTAACTGAGGATATCTCGGATCTACTTTCGTTCTCGGAGACTCAGGCTGGGGTTGAGAACCGAGGTCTAGAAGCGTTTGAAGACAGCGACGGCACCACCCTCAAGGAAGCACTCGCATGGAATATTCAGGACGACATGGTCTTCCCAGACGGGTCCGCGGCATTGACCTCTACCTCTACAACACTACCGTCGCTGGAAGAGTCCCTCGATTTCCTCACCAACCACCTCCTGGACGCCTGAGAAACCGAGGAAGTACGAACATTTCAGTTCAGAATCCAGCTACAGCAGCTGAGCCACCAACCGTCACACGATGACTCTGCCCAGCAGAAATTCCCGTGTACTCACCCAATGTCACCATTATACATACATGAAAGCAAGTCTTTAGTTCATCTCGTCGTAAAAAATTTCCAAGCCAATTTCCTAATACTTTGCCCAATAAATACCTATAGAACAAATTTGCACATCAACTTGTGAAGGCTTTTAATCGCCTTCCACTGATAAAGGGCTAACGAAACAGGAAAACAAAATGCCTGATCTTGCTAATTTGTCTTGTGAGCACTGGTAGGCAAGAGCTCAGGTGAGCCCATCCGCAAAATCGTTCGTTGGTCAATCGATCAAACTGAGCAGACGAGGCAGCCCGCTACGATCTTGACCAGCATTCTCGAAATCAGGAATGCTGGTAACCAACCACCTGATTTGCATGTGCGTGACGCTAGAGTTGGGGGGGGGGGGGTTAAAGGTAACAAAATTTTTTGCAATTTAAACCGGGATTGATGTTTGTAAGGGGGGACAT
>JALBZZ010000813.1:0-14006 GCA_038051095.1 Globisporangium irregulare
TATAGGACATACAAATTCGTAGATAGTGATAACCCGCCATTTGGCTCACAATGAATAGTTACAATTTTCCCCTTTTCAACCAAGTGATGGAAACCCAAGCCTTCTACCCACATTGCTCTGTTCAAACAGGCAATAGGACCGCAAAGGTATTGCAAGTCCGCCACGCCACGAGTCCTTGCGGAAGGTGTTCGTCACACGCTTTCTCACTCTGTGCACTGTGCTGCGTAACTCGGGTACACCCGGTTACATTAAGAGCATTAACAGCTGAGCGAATCAGCCAAGAAATGATTGGCAAGTTCACAGTTTTCCTACTCCAAGACAACAATATAGAATGGCAGACGTCTGTGAACTATCTCAGCTCAGTCAAACGACAGTTAGAGGCTGGAACAGGCACAGCGGTGTTCAAAGACGATAGTGACTGGTACAGATGATGCAGACGAAACCTGCACAAGCAATACCTCATGAAGTGCATCACCGACGGCAAGAGGCGCTGCAAGACTGAACTCTGCTGAACAAGCAATGGGCCGCGATTGGTAGAACCTCAGACATCGGTACCACCGCGCTTGACGACTTTGAGTGGCAAGATACGTTTTTGCTGATTAGTTTGACTCGATACGAAATATGCTGTGGTTGGGCTTTTGTTTTGTTATGCACTAATTTTGTGATTATGTGTAGACAAAAATTTCGCCAACAGCTTGCTCACTTAGTATTCTGTATTCCCGGCTACTGATCGGTCGACCCTCTATATTTGCTTGCTTACCAGCCCACCACTAATTCGTTCAATACACCCAGACGAGTGGTACTCAGACCGGTGAGGGAGGAAGCCACGCGCGTATTGCGGCGTATATCAACCAGCTGCTCAAGTCAGTGTACGAGTCTGACAAGCTGGATGCTATCATGAAGAATTTACAGTCGCAGTCAACTCGAAGAGGTGGTGTAATGGGCTAAGCTAGCCATTACATGAAAGTAGATCTGCTCCCAGATCTAGCTTACCACACCACACCTTCAACGTGCATTACGGAGGCAAAGTACAAAAGGATTACAGCACAATAAATCTCCGCATGCACGGGTGACGTCATCTGATGATGTCACAAAGGTTCTCTGTACTAATTTGTGCAGAATGTTTTTCACATGTACTAATCAAGTACAGGATGATGGTTCCTACTTTGGGGAACCTCGCTGGTGACGCATACGATATGTCACTGCTGGTTGAAGCGGTGGCGCGAGCCAATCACTTCGCAGGGAATTTTTTACAGGGTTTCAAGTCCATGATCTTATGGGTTGAACCTTAGTGCGGCCAAGTTTTTATATATCAGTTTAGTAGGTTTTATTTGTAGGAATGGGCTTTATTTATAAAACCTCTAGGAGCCCTTGAGGCTAAGTAGGAATATCAACAGGAACCATAACAACTTTCCAATCCAGTTGCAAATTTACATTCAAGTGGTCAAGCCCCCTTCCCTCCAAGTCAGTAACGCTTCCTCAAGACGCTCAAGCGTATGTGCCATGTTTGAGGGACTGTTGTGAACAGCGTCCTCTTACAAGAGGTGCAGTTTACGCCAGTTCGCATCCATCAATCGATCTATCGGATTTGGCGCATCGTGATTTATGGACCATGGACGGCTTCGCTACATTGCAAGAGTACATATCTCCCACATCGTCAAGTGACCAAAATATTGCAAAGGCCTTGGCAAATGGGAGGGTCCAAAAACGGCGGATGCGCCTCTCTCGCTTGCTGCATTTCCCTCCCAGCCGCTTGATGTCTGCCAGCGAGTACTGGAATTTGCAGATGCTCTGTACTCCGCTCACTTCAGTCAGGTCAAGAAGAGACCATTCTCGGATGTGATGGCTGCGTCGTTGCTGATGTACCTAGACGACACAACCAAAGCGAGAAAAGAACATATTGTTGACACGGCGTTGGCTGTGGTCGGGCGTCAAGTGTTCCCTGTCGGCAATATAATCGAGGCGTTGAAGTAATGGGGAGAAATAGCCAGGCGAAAGTTTATTATCGGCAACATGAACTAGCTCTCGGTTGAATACGTGCGCGCCAACCTCCCAGAGAGTGTGCTGAGCAAGTGGTACGTCAGTCTGCTCATGTTCAACCAAACACTTCAGAGGCTGATTTTCATGCAACGGCAGTTGGCGATCCACCAAAAGGAGTTAAAAACGATGGTGCGAGAGTCGATGTAATCCGGTCACTGCTGTTGTTCATGCGTCTCTCATGCAACTCCATCAACGACTGACATTCCAGCCCCGCTACTGAGCCTACGTCTGGAGTTTGGCCAGAGTTTCTTCAATCCGTAGCTGGAAAGCGCATTGCTGAGGTGTTTGCAGAATGCGCCTATAACGCGCTTTGAAGCTCGACCTAAATCCCAAAAAATTGCGTACAACGTGAGATCAAAAGAGGGACAAGCATCATGAAGAAAGTTATCGTCGTCGCCTTAATACCTTCTCGAGCGCAGCTAGAAGATGTATTAGCACATTAGTTTCTGATGTTGTGCGAGCGTGGAGAGAGCTCTTCGATGAGGTACGGGAACGCGCGCGGTCAAAAATTTCTAAGGTATCATCCTAGTCACATGATAGGCACGGACACTGTTGAACAGAATACATTTTGCACGATATCGTCAACCCAGAATTCTCAATCTCTTCAGAGCCACAAACGGCTTTTGTGAGCTATCAACAGATGCACAGTCACTCAGCCCTCACACTCACAATTGCGTGCATGAAGGCACTAATGTTATCTTTCTGCATGTTGATTTCACCCATGCTCTCGATGTCAAACACACACAAACATCATTCGCATAGGCTAGAGTAGAGTCACGTGGGTAGGAATAGAAACAACAAGCAGCACATACACGGCGAGTGTCTCTCGGTGACCATTTCGTCATCCTGTTGCGTTCTTTTCCACGTCGATCTTACGTCCCGCCAGTTGAGGAATTCTGATTGAGACAGTGCTGTGCGCAGCAATCATTTTTATTTAAATATTTACCAATCATAAAGACAGACTAAATCCTTTCAACGAATCATGTTAGTTTGCCGAAGTTTATTCCTTCTGTTCCACATTTCATAATCAAACAATGAGATTCTCATCCACCCAAATGTATTGCTTATCTTCGGCACAACATCAACAGAGAACGTATCTGCCGAATTAAGCCGAAGATAACCAATACGGTAACAACTTCCATTTCCACAGTGCATAGGTATCACAGTGGCATCGCAATATCGACATGCCTGTTTTGGATACTTCTGAACAGATTCAGTGTGCATCAAATGGCTGCTCTGAAATTACTGCCACCATCTCCGAGAGGTACGAATGCTACCAACAATGCGATTCAATAGTCAAGGGGGTCACTGGCTGTGCGCATTCGAATACATTCTCGATCTACTTTGACAACCGGATTGAACACGCGGGTCTTTCGAAGCCAACTTCGTACTACTGCTTAATCGGGTGCGACCTCTTATGTGTGTGTTAGTTTCAAGCGACTTGTTCAGGAGGTTCGTTCCATTCCCCATTGTGTGAAAGGCGAGGTGGTCGAAACCGCGAAAGTGACACCCATTCGTAGGTGCATGGCGTGCTGCTACCAGTGGTAATACAGTTGTTGCGGCTCATCATGTTACGTGTTGCATGTCAAATCTGGCTGCTGGAACTGAACCAACCGAGTGAATTCCACAAGTCGCTCGTTTCGCTTTCTTTCATCACCTGCTTGGCCGAAACGACCAGCGCATCAAGGCTGTTCACCTCCGTATTCGCATCCGAAGACTTCAAGCGGAATGCAAGCACGTTCTGGAGAAAGGGAAACGCGACTTTGGATCCAACAAAGAAGATTATCTGTTCTTCCTCCATTATATGCACAAAAACTATTGTTTCATTAATTTTCAAAAAACGTTGTCCCTTGCACCGCGCTCGTTCAAGAAGATCAGCAGCAGCGAGGTGGATGGATGCTCACTATCCCACACGGCACTACCGAAATGGCACGCAAGGGGGCTGGCACCTATCGGTAGATACAGCTACACAAGCGCACGCACGAGAGATAGAGAAATGAGAGAGACCATTTACAGGTACTCTTTGCGTTTGCGCTTGGAAAAGATGATCGCTCCAAACATGAGCGAGTCGTAGTGCGGGAAGTCGCTCGAGTTTGGCAGATGGCCGATCTCGCCAAACGTAGTCATTCCCATCAGAGACGCACCTCCTGACCAGTCTTTATACGCTCCAACCTGAGTTCACAAGACACAAAGGAGTTAAAACATTACTGATAACCAAGCAATACCTCCATAGATGCACACAAGCACATACCATTTCTGCCATGCTCTTGTGACCGAGAAGCGCTTGAACGCCAGCAGAGAGGAACATCAGACATCCGATCGTCTCGTGGATGTAAAACTTGTTGCTCTCCACAGCCTGGGCTCCCATCTTGTTGATCGCAGTCTTGAGCGACTGCGCCGACGTCTCCATCAGCACGACATTCGTTCCCGACGCAATCGAGCTCGTGGTGCTCAGCGAACCATCATCGTTGATCCCCGTGATGACTGCGGTCATGTTGATGAGCTTGGACCAGTCGCTCGACTGCATCGAGCAGAGCGACGACGTGGATGTGACTTCGTGCGGGCGATCGACCTCCATCTGATTCGATACAAAGTCGATGGTCGTGCCCAGTGGATGCAGATTGCCCAGTCTAGGAAAACCGATCGAAGACAAGTCGGACTGCGTTTTGTCGGATACAACATCCAGCCACTAGATACACACATCACACCATCATAGCAACATCAGTTCAGTACGAAGCAGATATGTAACAGAATACCTTTCACGAATTCGATACTAAGCACAAGTCCGCACCTCTTGATACACCTCGGCAGCCGGCTTCGAGTCGATCTCGTAAATCGTCTTGTTTGACGCTTTCGTCACGGTGCCCATGCAGTATTCACTGTTGGCGCCGACCGGACTGTAGCCGCTGAACCAGCTCACGTACGTCTCGACACTCGGGAAGCACAGCGCAAACGCGATGCCCATCTCCGTCCAATCACCTCGACCATCGCGCACACTCTTTGTGTAATCCGAACTGCTGCTGCTACTGATCTGGATCCAGGAGACCGAGGATTCACCTCCGTCGCGATGCTTTGCTGCATCAGATGAGCAACCGCCGATGATCGGACAGTGGATTGCTTCGCGGATACCTTCAACTGCCTGCTCCACGAACAACGGGCACGCGTACACGGAAATGAACGCAGGCTTCTCGCCTGGATCAATGTCGGCAGCGACTCGTGCGTAAGCGGTTTTCGCAGCAGCGAATGTCTTTTCGCGCGCATCACTTTGCGAATATTCGGCATGGACCACCGAGTAGATGCCATGCGGGTCGTTCACTCCCCACAGCGTGATCAGTCCTTCGTCATTGTGGCGATTCACCGTTACCCACGCATTCTCGTCGCACATGCCTCGAGCGATCGTTCCTCCAATGTACGGGACTCCAGGCGCCAATTGTCGAAGCAGGTCGACAATTACATTCGCATCAAAGCCAGTGGAGAAGCCAACGACCACAAAGTGAACGTCGCCTCCGAGCTTCGTCAGCAGCTCTTGGAACGCACCCGTCATCGCAAGCACCTCAGTCTTGTTCGTCGCCCACGCCGAGGCTGCGTGCACGTAGCTTGCATTCGGGACCACAAGCTGCTCAGCGGCGCTCGGCCGTCTGTCAAATGAGTAGAGTAACCCGTCATTCGATGACATTGACCCAACCACGTAGTCTCTTCCCGACGTGAAGCGAGAACTGTCGCGCGCACCACTTGGGTATTTCAGGTACTCGTTCGATAGGTTGCGCGCGCTGCCGCCGCTGTTTCTTGTGATCGCAGTGCTGCCTCTTGGATTGCTCACATCGGATTGGGAGTGAGACCGTCTGCTTCGCATTGGTGGGATTGACTTGCGCTCCTGTCCGCCGCTGTGTCGAGGCATCGTGCTCGAACGCCTGTGCTGAAGGTGGTCCGAGGGTCTCTTGTTGTTCAGTCTCCGCAGCTCCGAGATCCTGTCTTCGTCCTGGTTGCTGTTCATGTACGCACCGCCTTCTTTTCCAGAGGCTCCTCGACGCATTTTCTCGTCCTCTTTCTCCTCTTCGTCTTCTTCCAAACTGAGTCGCCGGTACTTGCGAGCAAGTCCACCATCACCACCTTGACCTGCACCACCATCGTCGCCTCCGATCGCACCAGAGAGATCCTGCGAGTGCGACGGACTCAATATTCTCTGGTGGAACTGGTTCTCCGCCAACTGACCCTCGCTGTTGTTGCGCTGCATCCACTCTGAGAAATCCTCCTGGTTGTTCAAATCCCGTCCGCTTTTCGACCGGTGGTTCGAGACCACGCACTTTGTGCATACGCGAATGCTTGGTTGGTGGCGAGAGAGTACCTGTTTCCCCGAATCGTTGTGCGTGAAGCTAATCGATGGCACGCGGATCGTGCTACTGCACTGCCAGCAGATCACTTCGCCACACGTGCGGCAATGGTGGCGACGGCGGAAAATAGACGAAAAGCGCCGCACGCAGATGAAGCAAAACTGTCGCTCGCTACAAATTGGACAGCACAATCGTCTGTCAGCATTGATACAAATCCAACCCAGGAGCAAAACAAATTGATGCATCCATACTTGTCTTTGACCCAGGCTGAGGTCTTGACAACCGAAATCTCCTGCGGCTCAGTCGGGTTCACCAAGAGCTCGCGAATTCCCTTTGCAAACTGCAGCACCATCTCGATCGCAGGGTTGCTGCGGAAAAGCGTGACCATCGGCGGCGGACGCTGGAACGCGATCTTGATGCGCACGCCGTCCTTGATATCGCCGCGGCGCTCAAACTTGCAGATCAGCGCGTCAAATTGCGAACGCTCGAGGAAATTGCCCTGGATGTGCGGCATCCCGCCGACTTCAGCGAGGGACTCTTGGAATAAATAGCAGGATACAATCTCGCCGGCTTGCGTCTCAATACCAATGTACTACAGCAATGAGAGTACACACAACAACGTTAGCGCACGAAACGAAGAGCACAGCGATCGTCACGAACATACAGTGCAGAACATACCTCGAGCACGTAGAAATCGGTCGACTTGCTCGCGAGTGAGCCCGACTTGATTGCCCACCACTTGATGGACGCCTGCTTGTAGACCTCGCGCGCATCTTTCGGTGGGTTCGCGTTTGGGTACACGCCCGTGCCGTTGAGATCTTCGAGCACGTCAGCATCGAGGAACATGTCGCCGAGCACTTTGCGCAGAAACCCCTTGAACTTCTCAGACGTCTTGAGATCGTAGAGCACCTTAAGCACGTGCAGGAACGACACATCGGCCTTCTCGACGATGGCTTTGCCGGAGACGAATTCGGACCAGTCGGTACTTGGCTTGAAGAGGTCGACGTCGTGCTTGGTGTCGTGCAGTTTCCAGAGCACGTTGCTCGAGTCGCTCAGCAGCCCGAGACACGATCGCGCGCGGTTCTCCGCGTATTTGTGTAGACGGATCTTGCGCTCGTATGAGAGCGACGGACCTTGCGCAGGCGTGAAATAGCCCTCGTCGTGCGAATTCTCGCTCGAGTCTGCGTAGTCCATCAGCTGTTGCTGCTGCTGCTGCTGGGGCTGCATCTGCTCGGCGGGTGGGGGCGGCTGGATCATCGCGGCGGCTGCTGGTCTCGGACGCGCGGGGGGATTTCAAATGATGACAAGCGAATAACCGCTCTCAAGCGTGAATAAGAGAGCAGGAGCTCAACCAAAAGGCAGCCACGTACGTACGCGATGATGGATGAGACAGCGAGCCAACGGCGGGTGGGCGGTTGTCACGCGCAGAGAAGAGGAGTTTTACACGATATAAATACACGGATCTTTCTCACCAACAGACGTTCGAGCGATCGCTGCTGCTGCTGCGTGGTTAGTGTATGGACTGATTGTATAGATGCTGCTTGTCGCTGGATGATGGTTTGATAAGCAGCGAGCGCTCGCTGGTGATGATGACGACGGAGGAGAAAAGAGAGAAAGCCGAGAGAGCGGGAGTGCGGCTGCGACCGAGAGAAGACGAGATGATGCCGCTGCTCAAAATGGAAGAAAGCGAGCGAGCGAGCGGCAGTACGACGACGGCCAATACACCACTTGTGTATACGCAGCGTCCACCACACACAGAGGCAGAGGCAGAGGCGGCGGCGGCTTTGGCTTTCTTTCCTTTTTTGGAGTTCCCTCTGCGGCGTTCCGTCGCCGTGCCGCGAAATTTACACGACTTTCCAATTGGAAAGCAGTACTGTTTTAGAGGCGCGAATTGAGGAATTTCAAAAATACTCGATCTGCTTTCAAGTGTAGCTGTAGGCTATCTATTCTGAGATAGCTATTTCGAAGGAAGAGATGAGAAATATGCTTCGGACTAAGTAAAAGACACGTGTTGCGGTTGATGACACCTGGTACCTCTCCAGCAGGTACAAAAATCTTTTTGCTGGTTGTGTCTCTTTCTCACAATTGGGTGACAGCAGTCCAATTGCGATTCAAAAACACATGGTCCGTCTGCCACTTAAAAGTGGGTTCACGGTACACTGTGCCACTCTAGAACGGTACGCCAGCGGTACACTTCAAATCACCAGTTCATCCAATCAGATCCCACGTTGAGTTTGTATTTCCACCAATCACCGGTGAAACAGGAACGCGCGCCATGGTGCGCACTGATCTGATCGTTCTGTCAAAGCCAAACTGCAAGTGAGCGAGCCGAGAAGAAGACGATGGCATGACAGCAGAAGACCAAGAGTAGTGAGAGCAGCAGCGGCGATGCAGTGGGCGGCGGCCAGTAGAAGCGAAAGTTGGGCGAAGCACGCGGTGCGTGATCTTGAAAAGAAGCAAACGCTCTACGACTACGATCGCAGTATGACAGCAACACCAGCAGCTTCGACTGGCGCTGAGGCCATCACAGAGGACGTGGTATGAGACAGCTGAAGATGCGTATGAATGCACTTGGTATTGATGAGACGGCATGCTGACTGTGCATCGTGTGTGTGTGCGCTCGTGCAGGTGGAGTATGTGATCGGCTTCCTCACTCCGAACGACCTCATCGCTGCCATGTAAGTGCATATACAGTGTGAGTGAGTGTGCGTATGTTTATTTCAATGGTTGTGAAGCTGACCGATATCGTTGTGTCTTGTGATGTACAGGCAAGTAAACGTGTACTGGCAGTCGATTGGTCACCGTGACGCGATCTGGCGCAAATACATCGTGGCACGATGGAACATTGAGCGCCCCGAGCGGTTGAAGCGCTCGTGCGGCACGGACGATTTTTACGAGCTCTACCGGTATCTCGACCGCAATCGCTACCTCCCGCGCGGCAAATATACCACCAAGCAACAGATCATTTGGGGCAAAAGCCGACAGGAAGGTGCGGACGTGTGGATCACCGTCGCGCATCGGCCCGACTGCCGCGTGCTCACGCGCGGCGCGATGGCGTACATCCAGCTCCGCGTGGCGATCCAGAATATCCACGAGCAGTCGCTCACGATTGACCTTGCGGAGATCCGTGTGCGTATGAAGAACGGCTACATGGGCAAAGTGCTGGGTATCGAGTCAACTGCTGCTGTTGCTGGTGGATTGAACCACAATGCGTCGCTGGCGCCGACGCTATTGGCAGTCAACGGCAGCGACGTGGCGCACATTGTCGCTGCGAATAGCGCGAATGGACTTCGCTCGATCCATCTCAAGATGTTTGAGTATGCGGTCGTGTCGGTCAACGTCGAGTGCCATGGGTGTGAATTCGAAGCCGAGTTCCTCGAAGGGTGTGTTGCTGGAGTGCGGTGCTGGTTGATTAGATGGTCTGTCTTTTTGCTAACCCACAGTTGTTTTCATGCATTCGCTCAATAGATGCAGTGCCTTGTGGCTTCCTGCCCGCCGGACGGGTCGCTGTGCGGACCTGACGACATGCCGATGCGCGTTGATTCCCGACAGCTACCATAGAGGAAACATCCGCGTCCCCATTGTGGACGAGTCGGTCATCTGGCGGCACTACACGACGGTCTCGGGGCGATTCATGGTGCGTTCTTGTTGTTGTTGTGTTTCGCCTCATATTTGACATAATCCTGACCTGACGAATGACCAAACTTGCTTATGTCTTCCCTTTGAAAGGTGCTGGATTGCCGGAGCTCGTGGGACGATTTCTCCAGCGCGTCCAACAACTTTCTATTTAAGTCGCCGACGGCCAAGTCGATCCGCAAGACCAGCATCTCGTGAGCTTCGTTCTCGCTTCCATTCGGTTATTAGCAATTATGTCTTCTAACTGCATGCAAGCATCCTCACGCAGTGTTGTGAGTCACGAGTGAGGAATTCTATCATTAACAAGATTCAATACGAAATAACAGACAGCGTTTGGAACCAAAAAGAATCCAACGGGTGCCTCAACCTTGGTGTGTCTTTTCCAGAGAGGCGCCTCTTATTTGGCTCGAAAGACCAAGCATCAATAGCCATTGTCGCCTCAGCCGACTTCAAGAGCAAACTGTAGAACGACGCACAACAAGATGGCGACGGACGACAACGAGAAAGAGACCGCAGCGGCGCCAGCAGATGCGAAGAAGCCCCAGAAGAGTGAGTGGGGGGGCGAAACTACGTCGACGTGAACTCTTATGATGTCTTCTGATGCTCAGTTTACCATGCGATGACGACAGGTCCATGGCTCTCGGCGTACCACAATTCGGTCGCTGGATTGAAAGCGTTCTCCAGGTACTGCGACAGGCTCTCCTTTGATCTCGCCCATGCATTTCTGTACTGACTGACCGAGTTTTGTCGACTGCGACGTGCTTGTGGGTAGTTGCATCAAACTCGTGGACGTGTATGGCGACGGAGATTCGAAGCTCATCGTCGCAGACGCAGACAAGCGGCTCAAAATGTACAAGGGTGAGCTGGTTAACCCTACACTGGTGATATCACTCTCGATTGGAAACTCACTTTTTGTCTCCTTGTCCTTGTGTTCACTCAGGCTCTTCGCTTTACAGTGAACAAGCGATTCTCGGGGTGCCATCGTCCCTCAGCTACTTTTACTCCGGTACCGCATTCTTCTTTCTTGCAGTAGTGAAACTTGGTTCCGTGCAGTTGATTCTCTGACACATCTCTCACAGACACAAGCCGTCCACGCATCCCAGCGCTCGCAGTTGCGTCTGGGTCGTTCGTGTACATCTACCGCAACTTTCGACCGCACTACAAGTTCACTGTGCCGACGATCGAGATCGATGTCGAGGAGCTCAAGGTCTGGGAAGGGCTCGCGAAATGCTCGATCGAGATCCCTGCTGCGCTCAACCAGCTCACGTCCATGAGGTGAGATTCACGTGCAAGAAACAAGCTCTAGAATGGGCTTTGACACACTGACGCATTGCTATTGTCGTTGCTGTTGCAGAGGACTGGGAATTCGCCTATCCGAGCGCTCACGCGGGCTTCTCGCTATTGACGACATCGAAGAGCAAGCTGAGTACGTGACGCGGTTCATGGACGAGCCACTCGCCGAGCGCTCGTGCGTCACGTGCATGACTTCGATCAACAAGAACATGGACGACAAGGACGCAGTCAGCTGGTGCGTTGAGCATTGACAACCTCTACTTTGAGCTGGTGTGACATTATCACAAATTGTCTATGTGTGTGTTAGTTTGATTGTCGCGACCGAGTCGATGATGGTGTTCATCCTGGATCCTCAGGGCACGTCGATCATCCAGCAGATCAAAATTCCCGGTATCCCAGTCGAAGTCGTGGCTTGCGGACTCTACGACGTCGAGTACCGGCTGGTCGTGACGACGCGCAATGGCCCCGTGTACACGATCAAGAACGGCGAGCTGCTGAAGAATGTGATCGAGCTCGAATCTCCACCGTGTGGTCTTCTGCAGCTCGAGAAAAGCATCGTGATTGCGTGCATGAACCGCAAGCTGACATCGTACCACCTGAAGGGCAAGAAGAACTGGAGTCTGACAATGACTGACGACATCGTTGCGATCGACTCGTTCAGTCTTCGGCGAACCAAAGACACGCGTGGTGTGCTCGTCGTGTTGCGCAATGGAGAAGTGACGCTGTACAACGAAAAGGTCAAAGTGTGCACGCTGAGCACGGACTCACTGCTCACCGCGATGGCGTTTGGGCAGTACGGGCGAGAAGAAGCATCCTTGGTGCTCATCTCCAAAAACGGAGCGCTGACGCTCAAGATCCTCAAGCGAACTGCGAGCCTCGAGGTAAGAACGCCACTTAGTTGAGAACGATCTAGGCAAACAATGCCAAAATTACAGCTGATCCTGGTTATGATGTGTCGCTAGGCTATCTCTGAAGCCGCGGGTCCCCCTCCTGAGCAAGGTATGGTGCTGCTTGCCTACAGAACTCCTCTTATATGATGACTTGAGCTACTAGAACCATTTTTTGAGCTTAGGATGCACCGTTTTGTTGACTAGACATCCCGCTCAACATCCCAAAGAAGACCAAGCTGTACGTGGAGCAGACACAGCGCGAGCGGGACCACGCCACCGAGATGCATCGCCACTTCCAGCGCGATTTGTGCAAATTGCGCCTGACGACTGCGCGGGCATACGTGAAGATCATCAAGGATGGACAAGTACAGACAAGCCAGCGCAAAGATGAAAGAAACGCATTCTCACTTGCTTACTTCTGTGTGTGTGCGTTATTTTCTCCCGCTTGTCTGTATTCTAGGGCCCTGTGTCGTATACGACTGGTGCTGCGATCCGTTTGAATGCTCAAGTGCAGGGTATTGGACCATCCTTTCGCATCAAACTCAACGTGCAGGTGCGCTTCGTTTTTCTAGAAAGTGAAGTCATCAAGAGAGCGGGCAAACCTGAAGTATGGTCTCCTACCCTCTTTGCCAATCTAGAACGCTGGCACGAAAGCCGTGATGGACATCACGGTGGCATACCACTATGACCACACGCTGTACCGCGTCCCAAAGAGCCTCGTGTTCATTCCTCTCGTCATCCCTGTACGTGAATGAAGTAATATGTGTGTGTGGAGTATTGGTGCTTGGTTGTTGAACTCATGGTGGCGTGTGATTTTGATATTTCGTGTACAGAATGTGCAATACACGTACCTCTCGGACGTCGAGTGCATCTCAGAGACGGGGGCGGCCGACAACGTCTACATCTTTGTGTGCAGCAAAGACAGGTGAGCATGGCGTCTCGAAGAGCTCTTAATTCACATTACGCCTACATATTATGGTACGCTTTACTTCTCCACTGATCTTGCTTGCTTATATTTGTGTGCTTGTCGTGGTATCAGCTGCATCCCTCTTGTGTCGGCAGTCGTCAACATGCCGCTCAGTGAACCCGAGTTGTAATAGGAGTGTGGGAGAAAGCTAAGCCCATCTATCTGCTCAAGACAGCGAGTGGAAAACTACTATCAAATTGATGAGAGGCGATGATCGACCGACACCTTTGATGCTTATCCCATAGGCTCTTGAAGACAGGTGACCACGGTCAGAAGTGCGTGTGCCAGGGAGCATAACGATCGTGAAGCATAGATTAACATGAGGTAAAGATCTTATATTCCCCACACAAACATGCTATTTTGTCATGGTGCATTCCTCTTGTTGGCCATATTACTGTACTGTTAGTAACAGTAGCCACCTAACACATTTAGCTCATTCACCACCGCTGCGGATACATCTGAAACTAATGTGTTGTTGAGATTGGCATTTTGCTGAAGCTAGATACCATTTTATCGGAAACAAAGCACTGCATTCCATCTCAGTCTCAACGAGCTCGGGTGGAAGAACACAAGAGGTTGTGTCAAGAGGCAAAAGTGCTGGAACCCAACAGGCGCACAAGTGGTTGTGCTTTGGGATGATCGATCACGAGTCACACAAAAGAGGTTAGATCGTTTTTTCTGTGTGGGACTCTTTTCCTGTTCGATGTCAATGGGATCGAACAAACGCGACCACTGAAACACCCCTGACAACGTATATAAAATTAAAAATACTTTGGTACAGAATATTCTTTGGAATTTGGGGCTCTGCGCTCAGTATACCATTTCGCAATTTTAATCCGGGAAATATAC
>JALBZZ010000814.1:0-13992 GCA_038051095.1 Globisporangium irregulare
GTACCATAATCTCTATGTCCTTTGCCTCCGCAATGCACGCTGAAGGTGGTGTGCATCACACTAGATCTGGGGACAGATCCACCTTCATGTAATGGCTGGCTTAGCTCATTACAATACCATCTGTTGCGCAAACGAGCTCCACCACTAAGCTTCAAAATACGTGCGATTTTAGTCAATACCAAACTTTGTCTGCTGTAATAAAGAGATTGAACCTTGATTCAATTGCGGCTGAAATCATTATTTATCTTTGGGTAAATTAATAAAATATCCATCTGTTTGACAGTTACTATTAAAATACCCACAAGTTCCAAACAACTGTCAAAATACCCATCGGTTTCCTCAAATTTTGTCAATATACCCACAGTGCTTTTTGCGCCATTGAGGCTTCGTTAAACGAAAAGCGATAACCAAGAAATACGTGATGCATTATGAAATACTACCTCTGGTCCACATTAATGTGGCCACAAGGATTGCTTTTGGTCCAAAACTGAATGGCCATAAAAACAGAGTGTCTTGATTGGGAGATAAGAACATGTATTTATTATCGATTTATAAAGAGCATTATAACTGAAAGACGCTCGCTGTCTCGTACACTGCCCGATCACAACTAATCGCATCAGCCAAGACGTGTGGTTTTCTTTTTTTCGCTTTGCCCATCCGAGGAATTTTGAACTGATTGCCACCATGATTCTTCAGCAGCTCTTGCATCACGCTCTGCATGGTAAGAAACACATTGTCAAAAGTTTCGTGGTGGAGTTGCTCAAAGGCCTCACTCACGCACGCAATAAGCTCATCCAAATTCTTTGGCTGATGCTGATGCTGGATAGCCTGAATGGAGTAAAATAAACCTGAGTTGAGATCGAGAGAGTTTGGTAGCTGAAGCTGCAGACCAATGTCCCAGCCCCAACTCTTACCAGCAATAACAATCGATGCATCGATAGGGAGACGTGAGGCCGAGCGTTATCTTGCTGGATGACGATCGGAGTCTTCTTCGACAGCCATTGGTCCTTGATTGCGGGGAATACGTGCGTCAGCAAGGCTGATCTGTACACTTTTTTTAGTGATGTTCACTGTCTTTGTCACCATGGCACCAGCGGGGCGGTTCTTGGACGCGCGCTCAGCTGGTTCCTTCATGATGAATGGCCAAATCCCCAGTTTGCCTGAAAATCACCTAAGTTCACGAAATAGTATAGTAACCCACAAAATTATTGGCACACAAGTATTTCACATAGAAGAGACAACATTTTTTTGCAGACAGAATATACTCATGCCTTGCGCGGGTTGTGTCGTATATGGGGCGTGCAACTGCTGCGATGAACATGATCTTCGGAACGCAGTGCTTGCTCTTTGCTGCGCGCTGAACGTCATCTCCACTGGCTGTGAGACAAAAGCGCTTTTTTACTTTCGTCAAGTAAAATCACTTCCCATCCACGAAAACCCGGTCATAGATGCTTTTAAAACGCATCGTGACTGGGTTCACCATAGACAACGCAAACTCACATCGCTGCTTCTTGTTCGCTGGGGTCAGAAATGGCTTCACTCGACTGTTACACCTGCAGACGCCTCCGCTTTTGAGAAGCCGCACCAACGTCGTCTTGGGAAGCTTTGCTGCGGAAGCGAGCGACGCCTGCTCTATCGCCGTGATGATAACTTTGTGCGAGCGCTTGGGATGCCTCCCCGCTGTCCTTGTCATGCGAGAGGCGAGATTAATGGCGGTATCGCTGCTCTCGAGGTGACGCTGTCAAACGACCTGGATGGTATGTCGGTGGCAGCGAAACGGCTCTGCAGTCGCCTTGATGGCGCCACACTTCAGACCGCTGTCACGCAGGGAGCTTGATGGCTCAGCGACGGCAGCAATGCACTCGTCAAGGGTCGACTTGGCGCGTCATGGTGATGTTGGCATGGCAAAAGCGGAAATAAGTAACAACTGAGATGATCTGTAGCCTAAATAGCTTGCCCGGTGTTTGAACACGACTTCAAGCCATCAACCAATTGATAGAGGTCGTTGTATTTGCGTTTCAATGATTGATTGGCTAATATTGCACCAAAATCTGAATACTTCTCTGATTAGTCACATTTAACATTGGTTGTTGTCTGTTGGGTAAAAATCGTATTCTGGTTTGATGATTGACGGAAAATGATTGTTCTGACTTCTTGTTCTTGCGAATCTGTGACAGCATGTGTTCGCACTTTCGTACCAAAAAAGTGATTTTAGGGCTCGTTTTGACATTATACATATTTTGGTGTACTCCTTTCGCAAATTGAACGCTTGGAAGGCTTTCATCCAGCAGAATAAAAACGACCCTTGTTTTATTGCTGTCTTGCTTCATCCATAACTCAAAAAGCACAACAGAATTAGTTGTGGTATCGATGCAAACGAAAAGACGCATCTCCGGTGCTTGCGTTCCCCAAAATTTGGATTCTCGCTCGTAAAAACAAGAAAACAGTTGGGAATTTGTTTTGTGGCCACGTTGATGTGGACCAGATGTAGTATATGAATACTGTTGGCCTACCTACTGTGTGCAAGTTTTCTTGTTGTGACCCATTCCTCCGCACTTACCACAGTGTAATTCACGTGCTTTGACCTGCACTTTTGGACGTCCTCGGACGAACGCTGGGTGTCCAGGAAGACGTTTGTGAGGCGGCATTCAAATTTCGTCTTGCTCGATTGCTGACAATTTTTCAGTCGAGACCATGATCGTACCGACGCTGTACGCTTGCTACAGGCTCGTTGTGTAGTATGGCGCAATGAAATCCATCATTTGAAGTCCGAGCGAGTGGATTGGAGTCGCGGCATGGACACACGGGAACAAACTGTCCTAGGAGCGGTGACATGTGCACGTCTTTGCTTCAAGATCGACAGCGTAGATGTTGGAGGGTAAAGCCATCTCGAAAGCCGGTGGTGCCGTTTGATGGGCCTGGTAGTTGGAGCGGGGAGCTGACAGTAGCCACCAGGTCTTCTTGGTTAGTTCTAACAGAAGGACGGTGCTCCTCGTTGCATACTTGTCACTTTTCTGGAGAAACACCTCAGCATATTTGAGGATAATGCCCTGAAGTGCTTGGAACGGGGACTCATCTCTTTCAAGAAGAGTGACTGAGTTCAGGCTTCCCAAAATGCTGAACGTGTACTGCTCGAACTGCTTCCCCGAAAAGCAGGCGCCGACAAAGTGGGATCTGTGCACTTCGGACAGATACGAACGCGCAATAACCGATTTGCTCCCGATTTGCTCCAGAATCGCCTCGTATTAAAGACCGATCTTGGCTTTTGCCAGCTCAAACACCTTCTGATTCAGAGACTGCTTGTTCACTTTCTTCTTCAGGTACTCCTTCAAGTGGTTGGGCATATGCCGTGAGCTGATAAGAACGCTCTTGAGGTCTTGTTTGGTTGGAAACGTGGCGCCAGTCTCCATCTTGCCACTGAGAAAATTTGTTAATGAGCTCAATATTTGTCATGTACCCTAAAATCTGTGTTGTATGAGACACTGATGTGTCGATTTGCCAACCACAATAGAAGCCTGTCTCAAATGACAAAGGGAACACGCCGTTCCGTAAACTACCTGCTGATTCATAAAAAGAGCGCAATATTTTAAATTGCGGTAATATTGGTTTGCTCGCTTCAGGTTGTCCGCAAGAGCAATTTCCTCGATGAGGCAACGAGACAAACCGCGGGATGCGTGGATCACGTGTCCTAACGCAGAATGCACACAGCATGGTACGTGCAGGGTTATGAGCGCTGATATGTGCGTAAGCAGTTGGCATGGCTGACTTGTTGGTCTGTTTGGTTAAATGCTGCAAAGGACTAGGGTTGACTGGAATGCTTGCATGGTCGGCCCGCAGGCGCATACGCGTCTGGTGCGTTCTCGAGTCTCACCAACGTTGACACGCAGGGGTGTATGGCTGTGATGCTCGACAGGCTGTCGACGGTCGTGCGCGAAGAAGCACAAGCCATAAAAGCGAAGCAAGGGATCACAAGCACGACACCGAAGGCTTGCGGTAAGTACTGTTGTATTTTGGCTGCCATGCAATGCTTCCACACTCATAGCGAAAACAATATTTATTTGCTCCAATGTAGAACATACCAAGGGTACCTCAAGCATCTTAACACGGCTCCTGAACAGCTGCTGGCGTCCATCGCATCTGTGGCGCTCTCGTCGACATCCCGAGTTTACATCCCACCGTGGCTCAAGAACACGACACACGCTGAGAGTAAACACGAGGCGTTGGAAAAAATCCATGCAGCATGCGGATGTAAATGCATGTAATGTTGGTGAATTTGTGTGTGAAGAGATGGTTCGTTTATTTGTATATGTGCATATGAAGGTACCGGCAGCTGACAATAATCCTTGCTTGTGGTTTCTTTGCTGTGCAATTTGTACGCTAGGCTGTGGAGCACGTATCCATCGACAAATCGAGAAACAAACACGACTGCTCGAGCTTGTCGATAAAAGCGGACTCGGAGGTTTGCACTGTGATGGCGAGAACAGTCGAGATCGATCACGATGGTTATGCGGAGCGTTTGTGCTTCTGCTGATGCACATCAGACAAAGAGCATCCCCAGCAGCAGAGGGTGCACCACAAGCAACGACAGCAAAGCCACTGAAGCTGGCGGGTCGTGCCAGTGTGAAGTTGAAGACATTGACGCACGGGCAGCATCATTTTAATGTAAGTGTTTTGTGCGAAAATGGATTGCCGAGTTCATGGAGATTTCTTACATTATTGTTTGTTGTGTTATTCAGGGAGAACGCAATGTTGGCAAAAGTCTTTACTGTGTTCGATTTCTTCGTTCTGTGTTACATCGCAAGTGCTCCTACGAGTACACGCCCGAGGCAACCAGTGACAGTAGAACGACTTGGCGGCAGACCACTGGCTCGCCGTCCATCGCAGATAGCTGTTCGAGCGAGAGCCGCCGTGCCTCATACTCGGCAAAGAGCAAGGTGAGTATGTTCAAGCACGTGCGCAAGCGCTGACACTCAAACAGCTCCATTGTGAACCAGAACCACATGACAGTGGACTTTCCATCAGTTTGCCCTAGCAGATCGCGCTCCGCGGTGACGACCGCGATGCTATCGGCGGTGACGAGCTCAAGCCGCGCAAGGAGAATAAGAAGGAGGTCGCGGCAATTACCGAGGACAGTTCCACGTGTGTAGCAACAAGGCGAAAGTGTACATTGACGACAGAGCTTCTTCGAGTGGGAGGGCGACTACGAGGGCGTGTTTGAGCGGCAGCCTGGGCCTGATCAGCGACACGCTCGAGGTCGGCTACCAAGCCAAGGCGCGCGTGCACGGCAGCGTACTGCACTACTGCGGTTGGGCGACGGCGTATGCGAGAAGGAGCGCATGTGCGTCGTGCACTTCAACTCGTCCGAGCGCGACGAGTTCGTGCCGTTCTCTGCGATCCTTTAGGTGGACACGCGCAACCGCTTCCAGTCGACCAGCACGCGCGTGGGCTCGTCCTCGTGCGGCACCGACTACCTCTCGCACTACCAGAACGACAGCACCGCGGCTACTGCTGATAGCAATGCTGACTGTGTCACGACTGCACAGACTCTCTCATGGGTTTCTGCGCAGAGCATACAAAGAACATCGCGCAAGGGATAGCAATCACATCGGCCTCTATCCGCTGAGCAAATCCTCTGAAGCCGTCACATCTTCAATATGGCTGTCAAGCAAAAGCACCTCTCTAAATCTGTCCACTAACTCGTTCGTCTTATGTTGAGCAGCCAGATCGTCTTCGTTCTCCACATCTTCAACGCCTGCGGAATCGAACACGCATCTACGAAATCCTGCTATGATTGTACTCGGAGCAAGGCCATTCCAGGCGGACGAGACCCAATCGACAGCATTCTCTTGAGTTGGAGGCGAGAGCTGGAACTTCGATGTGGTGGCGCTTCTGCGATGAGACTGCAGCTGATCGTACAGGTAGTCGACCCAGTGTTTGCGCAGGCGATCCTTCAGGGGTTTCATCCAAGCTACGTCGGCTGGCTGACTGAGCCACGTAAGCCCAGGCGGGACCTTCATCAGGACAACGCTCAGACTGCGCGCATATTCGACAACTGCAGCCACCCAGTGGCCGGTGAAGTTGTCGAGTAGAAGCAGGATAGGAGCGCTAAACGGCGTGCGTTCGCCAAAGTGGAAGCGGAGGGACTCAATTGTCGTAAAGCCATTCCACCACGCACTGCTGTTCCCGTAGATCTGGACGTTGTGGCGATCTTGTAACAGAGAGATGTCTTTCCAGAGACGCTTCCCAAATCCGTGGCGAAGTCGCTCGTTCTCTGCTCGTGCTTCGGCTGTCTTGGCAATGGTGCTCTGGAGAATGATGAATAGAGGATACTTTGCGCCGTCCGCGTCGCCCAGCACCATGGCTGTCACTCGCTCTTTTTGCTTCGTTCTGCACTTCACCTACACGGTAATGGCGCCACTCTTGTCCACTGTGCGCCGCAGCAGATACTCGAAGAAGACGCCTGTTTGGTCAGCGTTGAAGACCGACCTGACCCCCTCAATCTCTATCTTAGCTCGAACAGATGCAGCAAATCGTCTGGCCGCCTCAATGACATCAACTGGGGTCTGCTGTCCAGTGTGCGTTTGGGTACGGAGCGAAAGTGTACGGCGCTTGAGGAAGCCGCGCCGCCATTCCGAGCACCCGGAGAAAGCACGAGACGGGGTGCCATGCTCATATGCGATCTCTCGCGCTTTGAGTTGCAGCATAGACGCAGCGACAGGGACGCCCTCGCGATGCAGGTCGGAGATCCACCGGACGATGACTTGCTTGGCTTCTGGTGACAGCGTCGTGCCCAACCCGCTGGGGCGAATGCGTCGCTGCTGCGACAGGGTGGTGCTGCTTGCGCGCTCGTTGATGTACGCGTGATTGCGCACCCAGTAGCAGATTTGCTTCCTCTTTGACTCTTGGCGCGCCCTCAAGACCAGGGAAAAAGCGATCGAGCGTGTCTTGAACGTTGCCATGGTCACAAAAGTAGCCAACGACATCGTTCCGGAACTCGAATGTTGCGGCGGCGCGCTTGTGCTGTCGCTACTTGCGGCCATCACCGCGTATCTGCTGGCGACCAACTGGCTTGTCAGTCATGCTTCTGACACACAGGTATTCGTTCTGCCGCCATGAATTGTGCTGAGCGCTTGAATTTTTCGCGCGCTTTTGCTGCCTTTTTTATGTTGCATTTTTGAATGCGCCTCAGAAACCACCCAAAAAGAAGGAGGTCTCATTTATAAATTGCCAGAATTAACACAGATTTCAGGGTATTCATAATCCTTTTAACTCTTCCGCTCATCACATACCCCATACTCCCGTCCAAGCACATTGGGAGACATGAAAACAGAGTTCTCCGTGAAAATGACCGCATATATCCCTCAGGTAAATGAGTTGAAAATTGTATTCGAAACTGAAAGCGCGCTCTTCACTTGGTTTCACTGTTAGTCACTTAACTGAGAACATCCCACATCGAGAAAGTTCTTATTTGATTAACTGGTCATTCACAGCAAAAATTCCACATCGAGAAAATTCTCGTTACAAAATGTGCTTCTGTTTGTCAAATCCAAAGGCCACTCAACCCTTGTTTCACTCTGGAACATCATAATTCTCGAGTGTAAGCACCCAGGTCTGGATAGTGCAATTTCGGAAGAAATCAACCTCGGTTTTAGTATTCGCAACCGAATAGTTGTTCACGCCAGCTCGTTAAACACTTCCATTCAAAAATTTTACAGGTTTGGAGCTAAATAGACGGACTATCGCTTATGACACGGCGCCTATAGTTGTTTATCCGATGCCAAAGTGCACCAGCCACCATGTCGATAAAAATTGTGTTTTGTGTTGGTCCTCTGGTTCCGTGTCTACTTTGGTGAGAACACCGCTGGCTGACATCATTTTTCTCTTTACCCATAGGGCCATAGTTGCTTTTACTCCTACTACCTTTTCTCAGAGGCGTGGGAATCATGAGCAATCACTCTGATAACAGGGCCTGTGTTAAGGCGGGCTTACGCAGATTTGTGCGGGTTTCAGTGCGCTAAATAATACTGACTTACGCCTTGACACGTGACGAGAAACACTCGCCTGTCTGTAAGCCGACTGGCTCAAATCTGCCACGACGGGGTTTGAATCCACACCTCCCGGTTACTACCCAAGATCATTGACCATCTCACTTCTGAGAGGGAAGTTAACGATGAAGGTTCTTGTACGAAGATCACTCAGACTGGAATTTATGTGTTGCAATTCCCTGAAAGTTTGATTCATATTCAGATTGATTTCATCACTTATTGGTGTTGGCAAGCCGCACAAAAATATGGTTGCCTAAATTTGAGAAGCAGGAGAAACTCACTCTGACTCGTGTTTTTTGCAGATGGTGATCAAAGTGGATACATGAAAGTGCCAAAAGTGATGTTCGTAATCTCGCTCAGCGTGCGTTTCAACAGCGTGTTGCGACAGTATCCCTTGGATGCGTGTGTGCACTACAACGAGCGGTTCGACTTACCAAACGAAGACGACATTAAAAACATTGCGTGTGGTTTTCGCATTCAAATACACGTTGCACTGTTGAAAGCATTTTGAAATTGGTATCCAGCACAAACGGCAGTAACAGACAGAGTTGACATCATGATTAGTCCTTGGATAATAAACGAGAGCCTCGGCCTAATATGGCAATCTGAATCGCCCGCAACAGAAGAATCGTTTATCATGCCGTACAATGTGCTGCTTTTGATACGAGGTATCGCTGCTGCGCAGAACGTGTGGGTTGAGCGTCTGAATGCCGAAACGTGCCACTTGCGATGTGATCTGTGTGTGGAATTTCGAAGTCTCAAAAGGCGCAAAAAGCACTATGAGTATATTGACAAAATTTGAGGAAACTGGGAGTATAACAATTGTTTGGAACTTGTGGCTATTTTAATAGTAACCGTCAAACCGATGGATATTTTAATAATTTACCCTTTATTTACTGAATTTCACGCGTGTTACACAAAAACAGGTTGGCAATACTCAAGTATCATCTAGCCAACAATGACGCCAACGTCACGCTCCTAGAGAAGTACATCCAAACGTATCTTTGAACAGAAGTGGAGACAATCTCTCGATGCCACCGGTGGTATTTTTGGTTGAGTTGTTCTGTAATTTGAACCACGTTACAACCAAAGCATGGGTCCTCGAGGGCAAAACTTGGTGCTAGAATTCGGGCAAAGGCGCCGCGTAAAGTAGCGATTTGATTGGGTTTTTTTAAGGTTCGTGTAGCGGCGCTATACGGTGCTACATCCGCAAACTCTCGGGATCTGTTGTCAAAGGCTCACCTAATGTGGACTTCAACACATGAAGGTATTCCACTTGTATTAATCTGACGCTCACACACATTAATGAGATATTATGCTTGCAGTAATGAGCTGCGACCCCAAAGTCACAAAAGACAAGCTCTTGCAGTTTATAAGACTGACATACCGATTCCTGTGTATGCTACTCAGTTGACTGCGGTAGATCACAACCTTTTACGCAAAATCGAGTTGACAAATAAAATCCTGTAGTATTATACAAAGCAGTTATTTAAAGGTTCTGTGTTTTCTTCAACGCAGTTTTTTCGTGCCTTTTAGAATGAATCCCTCAATGAAGGTAAAAAAACAGTTATGAAGTGCACTGGTTTGACTTTCAAGGATGAAATAATAGTGATATAGTTTGACTTTCACGGAATTATCATATCTTTGTTTTTATGTTGAAAATTTAAAAAAAATCATTGTTGAACGGTTCATTAGTGCTGGTCGATCGCCAGCTCACATTCCTCCCTTCGAAAGCATCCAGCTACGCCGGGACCAGTTTATCGTAGAATAACCGGCCAATACGAGCCGCGTAGACATGCGTGGCAAGGAACACGTGTTTACGGTCGCGCATCTATTCCTGAACTCGTGTAAAAACGAACTTGCTAAAGACAAACCACGAATTGCGGATGTTACAGAAATGCTTGATGATGTTGCTTTGCTGAGGCTGCGCGGGACAGCAACGAACTATTGAAACAGCTCCCACCCTACATTGAGCGCCTCGTTCCCCCGTTCACATAGTAGACTTGCTTGATTGTGTGGTCGACGTATATCCCCAGGCGGATGAACGTTCTAGCTCATCCGATCTGGAGCGAGGCGTGCGTGTCCTTCACTTTTTTTAGACGCAGGCCGTCCGTGCAGAGAGCTGCTTTGCTCTCCACAGGTAGTTGTCGAAGAGAAGACGTGTTCAAGTTTCAACTTGCCAACACGCCCATATTTGAGCTACTCGACATCATCGTGAGTGTAACTGTAAGCGCACGTGCCAGAATTTACACTCTATCTTGCCAATATATAAGTTTGCTTTCATTTGTTTTGTTTTGCGCTTTTGCGTTCATGTTGTGTACAAGTGTACAACAGTTTTTGATGTTGTGTGGTATTTTTTGCAGTTCACGGATGCGCTGACGCCGAAAGCGCGCGAAGCAGTTGAGGTGAGGATCCTCACGGATGGTGTATTGCTGCGTGACAAGAACCCCAGGAAGCCTACATCCTGAGAATGGCGGAAAACGGAATTTTGTAGACTGTCCTTTCAAAAATGTGGTCTCCTCTTCTTTTTCTACGTCTTACACACTTGTTTCTCATAAACATTCGAGTATGAAATTAGAAGACTGTAGTGCGACCAAAAGTTTCGCTTATGCACGAAAAGATGATTGCCATGCACTTGGGCATCATCATTGCCAGTTCTGCGAGCCTGTCTCAGAACTTAGTGCTCAGCAAGTGTATTTTAGTAGCTGCTAAAGCCGCAACGGTGCGTACTCATGACGCTTATGTATTGCTTCCCTGCAGATAGCGCAAAATGAAAGAAGCGAATCGGTTGCCAGTGCAAACAAGCTGCGTGGTTCACCCGCGAGAAGAACTAGTGCGAAAGGGAATGTGACGATCACTCTTTTCCTCGCTTCGGATCCCCATACAGTCACCCCTCTCTATAAGCGACACTTTTGGGCGAAAATTTTGCAGTGTGCCTTATAAAAAGATTCTTACAAAGAAAATGATTAAACCCAAAACCGGGTTTAACGTTTGAACTTGTGCCAAAAAAGAAGCGAATTTTGCGTCAAAAAGAATTGGTTCAAGGGAGAACTGGATCAAGCGAGACAGCAGATGAGAGAGACCAGCAAGCAGTTGAATGCTCTTGTGCCGACCGCAACAAAGGCTACTGGGTGCTTCGACCGAGGCTATAGAACACATGCCCATATGTCATGGAAAGTACTATTTGTGAATGAAATGCGTTTTAGCAAAAAAGTTCCTTATGTCGAGCTGTTTCACTCCAGCGCGCCGGTTCTTGCGAATGACTGTCGACACCTTATCCAGATCTGACTGAATTTAATGCGTGTCTTCATCTGAGCGCACAAAGTACGCATGCAAAAGTAGGCAGCGCTTCAGTGCTTCTTTTGCATTAACAGGCGCTTCATCTTCGTCGCTCTCCACGTCCATGGGCTACGACTCTGCGTCGATCGTCGCATCTGGTTCTTCGTGAATCTGCTCGTCATCCTCGATATCGACATAATCCTCTACGCTTACGCTCACCTCCAGCTTTCGCAGCATTTTCGCCAGACCGCAGCAGTCTTGTTGGAACGCGAGGCCGGCCTGTCGATACTCATTTTGTGCACGCAAATCTGCGACTTGGGGCGCATCGATGATCTCAGTCTTGATCCAGCAACTTCGAATGATCGGTCCATCAATGCTGTTCCAGCTCTCAGACGCAAACTCGATCGCTTCGAGGACGTTCAGTTTGCGTTCCATGTTGGTCTCGATCAGATCCACGCGCCAGCGCATGTGAAGTTTCTTGTACCGCGCTTTAAACGATCGGATGATTCCTATTTGCCACACATGTAGGTGAGGAGTTCAATGTGAGTTTTAGACCCGAATATCCATAACATAATATGTAAGCGTACCTGCATCGAGCGGCTGGATTGTGGAAGTCATGTTGGGCGGGAAGAAGACCACAGTGACGTTGTTGAGCTCGCGTAGGACTTTGTGATTGGACGCGTTGTCGATGAGAAGCAGAACTTTGCGATTGTGCATTCGCAGATTAAATAGCTGAAGCCACTAGTCGAAGAGACTGCCATTCATCCAGGCGCAGGAATTCGCAGCGTACATGACGCCACGCTTCTCGATCTCCACGCCCTTAAAGCACCTCGGCTTTTTAAACTTTTCGATGATCATGGGCTCCAGCTTTTCAGAGCCGCTTGCGTTGCAGCACAGAGCCACTGTAATCCTGGACTTCACGCTCTTCTTGCCGTTGTGTTGGACCGTGGAGAGGGTTCTGCTTGGCGGCAAGTCGTAAAATAACGCTGCCTCGTCAAAGTTGAACACATCACTCGGAGAATACTGCTCGATCAGAAACCGGATCCTCGTCTGCGCTGCTTGCACGTCCTCAACACATAAGCTCCCGCTCTCGCCAGTCAATGTGCGGCTCTTGATGTTGCTCCGTTTCTTGAAGCTCTGGAGCCAGTTGTTCGAGAGCTTGAGCGCGTGATCTGGGATCCCCTGGCTCTCTCGCAGTCAGTCCACTTTCTCCAGGACCAGGTCATCGGATAGCCCGTTGCTCTCGCGCGCGAGCACGAACTTCAGCAGCTCCTTCTCAAACTCAGGGTGCTTCACACGTTGTTTCTTTTTCACGCTGAGGTTGAAGCCCTCAAACTCCACCTCTTTCATGGCTATGAGTCGATGCGCCGTTGATTTGCTGATGATGTGCTGGAACTGAATGCCCACATACATCTCCACTTCGTAAAAACGGATGCTGGGGTGTTTCTTGCAGTGTAGAAACACTTTGTACTTCTGCTCCAGCGAGAGCGACACTCGCTTGGTTGAACGCATCGGTGGCGCGGGCGTTCGCATTGTGCTAGGACGGGCGACGATTTCTTGAGCCGCGCTCGTCACTGGTGTCGCCATCTGTGTGAGTACGTACGCAAAGAACCACGCGCTGCGCACCGCCGTGTCTTGAAAGAGAAGCGAGACGAGTCGGCTGCACAGACGTGCTGAATTAGTGGGGCCACGTGTGTCTTCCGAGCAGCAGCAGCAGCGGCGGCGGCGGCGAGTCACTCAAAGAGGGTTTTTACTTGAATGGTCGACTGATTTTCGTGTCTTATATCTTACTCGCTTATAGAGAGCACGGTACACAAATTCCTATATAAAAGATTTTGTTTGGCGACGCTGTAACTTTTATTTAGAAGGTGTCTCTTACAAAGGGACTCTTATAGAGAGGGGTGACTGTATATCAAAGCATGGCTCAGGGCTAAACCTAGACGAGCGAAGATTGCAAACCTTGTGCAGCGACAGCTTGCGAGCCGCTCGTTGAAATCTATGATGCTTATTTACGCTAACCACGATAATCAGCTCACGAATACTGTTCATCGTAGGACTGTTATATTTTGTAGGTTATATGGGTTATTAGGGAGCTCCTCGACAAGCTTTAGCCTTTTTTCCAGCAACCAAGCAAATTCTACGGTCTCCATTCCTGTCATGGCCTTAACTTCTCTTTAGCATCGTAGCTCAAGAATTGACAACAGGAATGCTTGTTTGCAGATTACGTGTCAGTATGTAGGCGATGCATACTATGTGTTCAACGCGTGAATTGAACTGTGGATACAAGGAACACTCGCTTTCTCTTTCCTTCTATTAATACCTTGCTTTGCTTTGTTCATGCCCAGCTGACACTGCCTGTAATGGGCCCTTAATGGCCATTACATGGAGGCAGATGTGTGTGGTACACACCACCTCACAGTGCACCATGGGTGACTATTACCGGTCAAATACCGGTAATACCGTCGATACCCATGTGCGCAGGTGACGTCATTGAATAATGTCACAAACCATTCCGGCACAGACAGTTGGTGGATCATGGAGTGATCGCCACTGGTCGCAATCATGTGCGGAATGGTGGTTCCTGCTTTGGGAAACCTCGCTGGTGACGCACGTGACGTGTCACTAGGGGTTGAAGTGATGACGCGAGCCAACCACTTCACAGGGAATC
>JALBZZ010000815.1:0-13989 GCA_038051095.1 Globisporangium irregulare
TACTGTATTTCCCAGGATAATAGGGACCACCCTCGTGTCGTCGTGTTCACCATCATCTCAGCCTAACCCTACCTTCCAAAATGTATATCCTGTTGTATACGTTCAGATATCATATTTCCTCTTTCATTTAAACTCTAACTGCATAAACTCAAACTGCCACACGCCCGCAAGTGCAGACACTACCGACTCAAGAGCAACAGGTTCCCGCTCTGGAACAGGGCAGCGCAGGACATGTCGTGTCCGAACCCCAATTGTATCCGAGGCGAGTACGCGTCAGCCAGCCACGTCTTCTGGTTCTGCCCGGTGGCAAAGAGACACTGGCAACAACTACTCGAAGAATGGAGATGCATCGGTGAGACTGACGATGACGATCTCAAACTCTACGTCTTCGCGCTCGAACTACCCAAGGTGCCGAGCAGAGCCTGGGAGGCGCTGCAGATGACGCTCGAGGAGAACGAGCGGACCTCAGCGGCTCGAGCGGCGCTCTTCGAGGCTGCGAACGAGCCCTGGCGCTTTGCAGTCGCGACAACACTCCACGCGATCTGGAACGAAAGGCTCCGACGCATGGAAGACCCTACCTTGACGGACGAAGCGCACCGCGCGCTCACCCAGACAGGCATGCACCGAGCAATCACTCGCTTCCGTGGATCGACGTACCAGCCAAGAGGAGGTGCGGAGGGACAAATGCTGGCTCGTGTACGTTCGGCACTTGCGGAAGCACTACTTCGCCACGTCGAACCGCCGCCCCTCTAAGCATTGCAGCCCGGCAGATCGGCGACCGACATCTTCCTGCTCTTCTTCGACGGAGGCTCACGTGGCAACCCAGGCCGGGGCGGCTCTGGCTCCGTCATTCTCCGTTTTCACGCGCCAACGCATGCCGCGCGTGTAGTCTGAGTTGCAAGCATGGCGTATGGCTCGACAACGACGACGAACAACATTGCAGAGTACAAGGGACTCGTGCACGGGCTTTGCTAAGCAAAGGTGAGCGGCTACACGCCGCTGCACGTCGTGGGCGACAGCGCGATGGTGCTCTCGTAGCTCCGAATGCACCACTCACCAAGAAAACCACACCTGGCGGCACTATACCGCGAGGCGTGGGCGCTCGCTGACGACACAATGGTCGTCAGCTGGGCCCATCACTACCGGGAGTCCAACAAGATGGCAGACCGCGCGGCCAACATCGCGATGGACACATGCGCCTCAATCCAGGTGCACACCCCGACCCAGCGCAACATCATTCGCGCGATAGACGAACACGTCGACCGAGACGTGATTCACTGGATCAAGACGTCGCTTGCAGCAGAAGGTGTCGAGTCCTCAGGCCCACAGATGACTACGCGAGAACGCGCAGCCGCAACACGACAGCTCGATAGACAGCAAGTCGCCGTTCGTGGCGTCGTGTGAATTGCATATGACTGAGATCCAGTAGTGACTAGATCACGCCGGACGGATATTGTAGGTCGCTCGCGTACCTAAATATACCTCAACTTCATCATCATCATAAACTCAAACTGACAAATTTCATAGAATCGTCGATTGCCGCGTCCAGGGAATTGACAGTACTACCCCTTCATGATAGTATCGTGAACTGAAGTTTTCATGTTCAGATGCTCTATTAGTGTTGTGAATGATTATCAGTGATCGTCAACAACAACTAAATCGTCAAACTCATCTAGGATGTCCTGAGCAGAATGTGTCCGAGCTTGCTCACCACCTTGTTCACTCAGTTTTCGCAGAAAGCTCGCTCCCAGTCTCTCATGACGCGACAGATGGAGCTCTTCGTCGCGTCCGAGCACACAGCGCGTAAAACTGACTTGGATTGTGCTCTGTTGTACGATCGCCCACGCATCAGTGAGCCAAGACGCAACAGTGTGAGGCGCTGGAGGCTTCACGCGTCCTCCTCGTGTGAGCTCGTGTGGTCCGACGCGCTTCCAATCGTCAATGGACTTGGAGAGCTGGTTCTTCAGTTGTGCAAACCATCCAAAGTCTGCGGGCTGGCAGAATCCTGTCATGCCGCCCGGAATGATAGCATACAGAATTCCTCTGTTGGCCAGATACTCTTTCACGTCTTTCGCACTATGGCAGCGTGCAGAGTCGAAAATGATGAGGATGGTGTTCGGTGTGACGGGGTCTGGGAAGAGGAACTTGATGTACTCGATGAAAGACGATGCGTTCATCCACGATGTTCCCATTAGCAGCTCGATGACGCCGTTGTTAACTGCGACAGGGGATCCGTCTGGGACGGGGGCGTTCTTGATCATCACGCAGGGCAGCTTCTTCTCTCCTGTCGCACTTGCGCAGAACACAGCGGTGACACGCTGTTTCTCAAACCCGAACGACTGAACCGGAACGTCCTTTGCACCTTTGGGATGCACAGTCGTCTGCTTGGAGTGGTCGAAGAAGACCGCCGTTTCATCTAGGTTGTATGTCATCGCTGGTTGGATCGAAAACTTTGCAATAATGTCGCGAACTTCAGTGATAAAGAGGGCTCCACGGTCGATGATGTCGCGATCTTCTAGCACGGGCTTTCTGGCGCCCTTTCGCAGAACAAATCCAGCTCGAGCCATGAACCGATCAACCCATGACGGACAAATTGACACAACAATATTCATGTCAGCTTTCATGTCAACTGCCCACATACTGATCATGCCCCTTGTCACACGGCGCTGAGTGGAGCGCTCGTACAGAATCTTCTCGGCTAAGGCGACATGAAGCTCGTCGCCAATGATTTTTGTACCGCCGCCCGGAAGCCTGCACGCGTCGCCACTCAGCTTGCGCAGCTCGCCTTCTTGACCTTTCCAGCGCAGCACGTTGCTGCGCGCCACGCCGTACTCTTTCGCGACCTGTCTACTGGACTTGTGCGCGAGTCGCGCCACGATCTCAAGCTTCGTGGATATCTTGATCCGCCGCTTGAGCTTCTTTTGCCTCGCCATCCGTCAATTTGCGCACTGGCAAAGTCCTGTCACGCGTCAAGAACCACTCATATCAAATACACTCTCTTTTTCTATTTGTGGACGTAGACGTTACGAACGTATTTTCAGAGGTTTTATGCAAAGAAGGGGATTTTGATGTGGTCCCTATTATCCTGGGAAATATAGTATGCGTCTGGGTGGGGCATTTTTTATTTCCCCTAAAAACTATGAATTTTTTTAATCTCAAAATGTTATTTTTCAGCTTACAAATCCCGTCAAAAACGTTACCTAATTTAAAGGGTTTATCGACTTCCTCTTGATCACACCTCGTTTTGGTATCTTAAATGTGCATTTTCGAGAGCCTCTTGAGAATGAATAATGTGGCACCGATATTCGCGCATTTTGATTCAAATCCAAGTCAATAAGACTTTTTTGGGTGGTACGTTTTCATTCATGGAGGTTAGGGCTGCGAAATTGATCACTATTGTGAGTTTTAGGCTAGCATTTGTTAAAAAAAGAAGCGGTCAGTGCCATAAAACTAAAAGGTTTCTGATGATAAAAAGGAAAGGTCAATTGTTGCCTTATTCTTTTGTTGTGTGCTGCTGGGTCGAGTGCGCGCAATGCAAGTCAGAGGCATCACGATGTAAATTGAGCCGCTCATGTGTTTCGAATAAGCAAGTGCCTCACATGGTATGAACAACTGGAAATGGTGGAGCAAGTAATTTGATTTCTGCTTCACCAAGTCAAGGCTCCCGCTAGTATTTCTAAGCCACAAGTCGGTCGGATTCCATCGTCTCGTGGAAGCCAGAAACGAAAGCCACAGACACGAGGAAAAGGAGGCATATTTTTTCGCGTGCTGCGATGAAAAGATCAGTGTCAACTAAGGTTGTGGAGTCTTTGTGTGTCTGTTAATGAAGGAGGCGCTCAGTTGACTTTCTTTCACTATGCTCGGAAACGGCACATCATTTTTGGCCGGTTACATCGAAACACGACATGTCGCAATTTTCCTCATATATATTCCCCCACCCCTTGCAAATATTTCCGAAAAAATCCACTCGTCAAGTCTGAGGCTCACTTGTTTTGGCAAATTCACAGAAATCGAGTGAAAAGCTTGCTTTCTTTAATTCAAATCAACCTTGTTTTGATACTCGCCTGATCTTCTAAATGTAATTTACGCCAAGTTGCGCATAAACGAGCCGTTGAACGTCGGATCGATTTGGCGGTTTTCTTCCCCATCTCCCGCGCTCCTCCCATCTGTATTTAGCAAAAACCCTTACACACTTGTAAAAACCAGACTCGAAGTGTAAAACCCCAGGCTATTTGTAGTAGACTGCGAGTTTTATCCTGTGTATGAATCTAAAACTGGTCTTTTACTCTAAAACGCCGTGGGTTTGAGCCTTTCATCACGACATTTTAGCTTTTCCGGACTGCAAAAAACGGAAAGCGAACGAAGCCCACACTTCCCGCCTCACATTAATCTCTGCCAAAAGCCACACACACAGTCACCACACACAGAGAGCCACATCACACAAGGTGTCAAGCAGCGAGCGAGCGAGCGAGAGCGTGGCCAGAGATTAAAAAGCCGAGTGTCGCGCACCGCACCTGAGCTGAGCTGAGCTGCAAGCTGCAACTCGCCGCCGCGCGTGTCTCGCCAACTCCGCCACTCCGCATCATTCCGCATTCCTCACTCACTCAGCAGCAAAGCCGAACCGACAAGAAAGCACCAGCTGAACTTCCCCCGTGTCTCTGTGGGAAAAACCCAATTCTTCATTCGCCAAAGACCCAGTCCCGCCAACAGCACGACAACAGGGGAGAAGAGAACGAAGAAGCAAGCAAAATGCCACTGAGCGACAAGCTGGGACGGCCCTTTGAGCTGCTCTCCATCCGCCGCCACAAGAAGAAGGAGGACGAGAGCCACGCCAGCACCACTCCTAGTCATGGCAGCTCTGCCAGCGGCTATGCGCACGCGTCGTCGTCTTCCCACCACCACCACCACCACCACGCGAGCGCGTCGTACATGCCGTCGACTCAGCCGTCCAACTCGTTCCATCACCACAGCAGCCAGCACCAGAGCGCTAGTTCTTCGCAGCGTCCGGCGTCGACCGGTGGCGGCTTCTATCCGTCTGTGCAGTACGAGCGCCTGACGCCGTCCGTGAACCAGCGCCCGCCTGTCCCTGGAGGCGGCATCGGCGCGTTGTCGTCGAATGGCGTGCAGTATGAGCGTTTGGCACCTTCTTCTTCTTCGGTGAACCGCCACTCGCCCAACGTCGTACAGTATGAGCGTCTGACGCCGTCGTCGTCTGCTGTGGCGACGTCGTCTTTAGGGGGAACGCGTCCTCCTAGCATCCCGTCGATCCGTCAGAACTCACCGCTGGACTACGAGATGCGACCGCGACCCGCAGGCTACGGTCGTGAATCGCCCTCACCATCCTTAGCGTCGCTGCCATCCCCAGGGATGCTCACGCCTCTACCAGGTGACGCTGGCAGCGTCGGTCGCAGTCCCATCGAGTTACGTCCGCTCACTGCCGCGGCAGCTGCCACCCCCCGCGCACTGCCGTCCCCAGGTATCGCGGGCCTCGGCGTGGACCGCCCCTCGGGTTCGGACAAGTCGACGCCGTTCTCGGCCGTGATGGAAGAATGGATGAGTCAACTGCGCACGCCGACCCCGGACGTGACGCTGTTGCCGTCCCCTTACGACTTTAACAAGGACACGCCGACCCCCGTGGAGCGTCCTGAGGACCTCAAGCACATCCACAACGCGCTGCTACCGACGCCTCCACCAGACGTTCACGACCAGAACCAGAACCCGAAGAGCAGTGAATACATTCTGAACGTGTCGAGGCGTCCACTTGTCGAGGATATTGCGTCTCTCTGCCGCGACCTTATCTCGCACGACGGCTCGCACCAGGCGTACCAGCCAGGTTCTTCATTACAGCAGCCGCAGCTCAAGAAGTTCCCAGGACCGAGCCAGATTCTCGAGACAGAAGTGAAGCGCGACGTGCGCATGCGCGACATTGTCGATGCCGAGCAGGAAGAGTACGACGACTATGACGATGACGACGACGACAAGACGAGCACGAGCGGCAGCAGCAAGGGGAAGCGGAGAAAGATGTGCACGTCGGACGGGTGCACGAATCTGTCGCGCTCACGCGGGCTCTGCAAGGCGCATGGCGGCGGACGCCGGTGCAGCGTCGACGGCTGCACGCGCGCGAGCCAGAGCGGCAGTCTCTGTATCACCCACGGCGGCGGCAAGCGCTGCACAGTCGACGGCTGCGTGAAAGCAGCGCAATCGCGCGGCATGTGTAAGGCCCACGGCGGTGGCGTGCGCTGCCGCATCGACGGGTGCACAAAGAGCTCCCAGGGCGACGGCTTTTGCCGCTCGCATGGCGGCGGACGGCGCTGCGGCCACCCGAGCGGGTGCACCAAGTGGGCTCAGCGCAACGGCATGTGCATGGCGCACAGCGAGGGTAAGTACGGCAACAGCTATCGCGGGCGACTCTATCGGATGCAAGATGGGGAGCGGCTCGAGCTTTAGCATTTCAGCAAAAGTTCAGCCAGTGAAGCCAGCATAGCTCAGCTCTATCAGACAGTCGAGCCCTCTGAAGATCGATTGATTGATTGGATCGTGAGACCAATGATCATCTCTTGTCGGGTGCGTGTTGATACCTTTCCTTTTCTTCTCTGTATATCTATAACAAACTCGGTATGTAGCAGTCATTCATTACATTTCATCCCCCACTTGTGTCTTTCATTATATTCATGTTCACTAATTATCGTCCATCTTTGATAGACATCTGTTTGCGTGTGTCCTCCTTACTTTAACTGATACTCTAAGAGTGTGTACGTCTTGCTTGTCAAGCACCAAGTGCTGCACAAACTAATCCGAGTCGTAGCATTGCGGTGGCACCATCGTGATCGCATTCCCCATGAGCCACGCCGAGGGCCGCCGCAGCCCCTGCTTGGGGCGCGGCATGTGGTTGTACGAGTCCACGCGCGCGGGCACGTTCGAGTAGTCGGGCGCTTCCTCGTCGATCAGGTGCACGGGACACGCGGCGCGCGTGCCGATCTTGTCGAGTGTCTCGAGCATGATGAGCGAGTTATGGCGCAGCTGGCCCTTGGGGGACGGCATCCCCGGGTCTGCTTCATATTCGGTGCTCAAAACACGCTCCAGGTCAGTCATCTCTGGGAACGCCAGGTGCTTGATCTTGACCGGCATAGGCTTCGTGCCGAGCTTCATCGTGCTCCTGGTGGGTGGCAACAGTGAGAATGAGAGGTGTTAGAGCTAGAAAGAATGAGAACTCAGGCACAGATAGACAGGTACTGAATGAATGGCAGGCACGTACACTCGGTGGAAGGCGTCCGTGAGGATCGTGGGGCGTTCGAATTTCTGGCGACGCTTGAGGCGCGACGACACCGTGCCCATGCTCTTGCGGTGCAGCTCCGGGATCGAGCGCTTGACGATGCGCGACGTGCGGCAGCCGCTGCCACCGCCGCGGAGCAGGTTCTTCACGGTCTCGAAGCTCACGGAGCCTCGCGAGCGCATGGCATGATCGTGGCCACGACCGCTACCTCCGTCGTCCGATTCGTAGTACTCGCTATCATTGGCGGTCTCTGGATCCGTCTCGTAGCCTCCTCGGTCAGCAGACTTGGAGCGCGCTTTCTTCTTGGTGCTGTGGCTGTTTCGTTTGCTGGGTGAGGGTCCGACAGACTGAGGTCGCTGCATGTACCCTCTCGATGGAGAGCTCATGGGGCTTGCGTGACTCTGAGGCACAGCGCCGCCGCCCCCATTAAGCCACAGAGAGGTCGAGTTGAAGGCTCCATTAGGCGATACTGGCTGGCTTATCGAGTACTGACGCTGTTGCTGCTGCTGTTGGTGAGTGTGAGGACTTGAGATAGGACTTGGGCTGTAGTCAGAGACCGCCGAGGTCTCACTGGCGACACTGAAGCGCGAGAGCGAGTAGAGAAGTTTGTGGAGCTCCGTCTCGTTCACGTTCACGTCCACCGCCAAGGCGTCGGTCTCGCTTGGTGGGAGCGTTGACAAGTCCGAGTCGTAGCTGGACTGACGCTTCAGGATCGACTTGGGCAGGTTGAACGTCACCGACGCTCGTCCGCTGGGGCTCTGAGGAGGTGCTGCAGGTGACGGTTGCGTTGGTGATGTTGGAGCTGACGGATAGCACGTATGTGACTGCTGCTGTTGTTGCTGCTGCTGGGGCTGATACATTTTCTGAGGTGACATGGCCGGCACGAAAACGTCCTGTGGGTCGTGCAGCGGCAGCTCCAACGCACCTTTCGCAGGTGATGCCATCGAGTGCTGATACTGCAACGGTATGCCTGCTGGCACATCGTGACTGGGAGATGAGATGGGTGTCTTGAGCAGGAACGGGTTCTCCTGGGACTCGTCGAAGAGCTCCGTGCTCATGAACTCGAGCACGTTCACAGTGCCGATCGCCCCGCAGTACGTCATGACCCCGCAGAGGAGAACGCAGTGCGCGTGATGCTGGAAGAAGGCGAATTAGTGGCGTCGTGCATGGTGCATGGAGGTGGTTCCATTGCGAGCGAAGGCGCACTAGGAAGGACGGCCGGACAGGTGGATAGATGGATGGCTTCACTTCTTCTCATCGTGGCGTCCTGGTCATCTTTCGTCCTCTTGGTAATTATGATGCGGTTTTCTTCTCGTTCTGATTCCAGCACGCGTGACATTCAAGCAACAGTACAAGGAGCTTTTCGTTCGCTCAACAATCAAAATGCAATGTCATTTGGAGCGACCTTCGCGCGACCTGAAAGGTGTGCTTTTGGTGTATTTAATTTTAAATACCTCCTTATAACTCGTACATTATGTATAACAATGATAAATGAAACACTTGTTTATATAAAATCTTTTAAAATAAAATTGATGATGATAGATTTAATTCCCATTATACAAACCAAAAAAAAAGTTGTCAGCCTGATGGGCGTGCGAAGGTCTGGTCGCGTATTGCACATCACACCAAGAGGCTGATCATGTTTGCACACGAAGCAGGAGATCACACCATCATCGGCGGCACGGACCAAACAAACGCGTCACGACAGCATTTGCTGTTGGCATTTCGCGTCCGTCTTCACTTTCTCCACCCGCATCCGCATGCGCAGCCACGCACGCTCGGTTCCTTCGTGCCGGGTGGCGGGTGTGGAGGTCACCGCCACCACCGTCGCATGATGATTGTCAGTTTACATCCCAAGAGTACGCACATTGACAATGCGCCTGAATGCGCTAGCGATAGCTGTTTTGGATTGACAGGCTGGCTGGCATTTTCATTCTTTCATTCATAAATACTAGTATGTGCATGTGTGCATTTGCATCACTACACTTTGACGGACTCACTTGACTGTCACACTTAAAAAAAACTAAACTAACAAACTATTCCACGCTCTGGACTCGAGTGGAGCTGGCACTCGTGGTGGTGGGCGGAGCTGAGGCGCGCATGTGGCACGCCAATACCATCCCAAAGCCGCTTTCTCCCGACGGAAAGCGACGCGAACCCTCATCCACCATCCAGCCCCCGCCGCTCGCTCGCTCACTTCATCACCATCTCACGCCCCTTATGGATACGCCGCAGTGGACTTGTAGCGCGCCTGGTACATCATCTTCTCGAGCAACTGGCGCTGGTGCGCGATCTGATCCTCCACGTGCTGGAAGCTCGGCGGCGCCACCGACGTCAGTGGTGCTGCTGGCGCACTCCCGCCCCGGCTGCTGTTGTGGTTCATCGGAGGCGCCATCGGCGGTGGAGCACGGCTGGAACTGGTCTTGTAGCTTGACTGGGTCTTGTAGCTGCTGCCCGTGTTCATTGGCGGTGCGCTTCGGCTACTATTGCTGCTCGTGTAACTTGGCTGCGGCTGGCTGCTCATGCTCATGTTGCTGAACTGCTGGGTGTAGCTCATCGTTGGCTTCACGCCTCGAGCGCTGTTGCTGTGGTTACCATTGCTGTATTCAAAGCCGTCATGGCGGCGCATGTCGCGCGTGTCGACAAACATGACGTTGTCCTCGTCGAGTGACGACACGGGCCGGTAGTCGATACTCTGGTCCATGTATAGCGTGCTGGACGTGCTCCCATAGCTATCCTCGCTTGCCGTCAGGCTGTCGCTCCCGCCGCGGAGGTCGTCCAGGAGCTTCATGTCCACGTGGAACTTGGCTGCCGAAGTCGACGACGTCTTGGTCGTCTTGGGCATCGTTGGCTGGGCCTTGTTGTACGGGTTCGACGACATGTACGACGACGTGGAGCTCGTCACGGAGCTCACCGAACTGCGCGACGCGATCGAGCTCGACGCGTCGCTACTCAGCTCGGCGTGGAACGATTGGTCCTCCTGATTCGTCGCGATGATGATGCATTTCTTGCAAAACTTGGACTCTTCGCCCACGGAGCGCGTGACGATGCACGACTTGCACGTCACTTCGCCGCACGAGCGGCAGTGGTGCTTCTTGGACAAGTATCCGAACTTGGACACGCACACGTTGCAGGTCTTGCGCTCGCTCGCGGACACCCAGTACTGCTTGTCGAGCATCGGCATGTTGGCCAGGCAGCGCGCCTGCACGACCACGGGCAGCTTGCCCAAGCCGGTCGCGATGTTGCCCAGGTAGGTGTTGAGCAGCCAGGGGGCGATGTCGCTCGCTGCGTCCGAGGAGCCGCTGAGAATGATCTCCGAGTGGCCGTTATCCGAGGACGGACGCACGAGCAGCACGTCCGTGCCGATGCGCCGCAACAAGCCATGGGACTGCTTGAGTGACCCGCACTCGACGAGCTGGATTGAGTGCGAAATTTTGAAGCCGATTGGCAGGTTCTCGCGGTCCAGCGTTGTGCCTGTGTACTCGAGTACGCACATGTCGCGCTTGTTGACGTCGCTCGTATTGCTGAGCTCGATCGCGAGCCACCGGAGCGCCATGTGCTCGCTGCGGTTCTCGTTCGAGCGCTCCTTGAGGATGCAGAGCGTCTGCGCGTCCAGAAAGTCGTTGTAGAAAGCCTTGCGGCGCTCAGCCACGCGGTGCGCGTTCTCTGCAAAGAGCACCTGCATGAGCCCCGAGAGCGACGCGCGCACGACACCCTGCACGCGGTGGTGGGAAACGTCGCCGTCCATCTTGGTGTAGCGCTTGAAGCCGTGCGAGGCACCGATATCGCGCCACGACTCGTCCAGCCCGCCGTAGATGCGCTCGCGCCGGAGCTGCTCGAGTGCGTCGTCCAGCAGCAGCTTGGCGGTTGCCTGGTACTCGCGCAGCATCGCGGATGAGAGGCGCACTTTGGGGAAGAAGCGCTTGGGCAGCGGCAGCGTCTGCATGATCACGCGCGTGTCGTCCGTGGCCTTGCCCGAGAACTGGCGCGCGTCGGCTCGCGAGATCTGCATGCCGTGGTGCATGCCGTTCATTTTACTGGTGCGGTTACTTGCCGATTAGTTGGTTTCGGTCTCTAGATTGATCGGTAGATAGATCGCCTGGTGGTTGGAAAGACGACACGAAACCGATCTGCTTGTTTGTTAGCTGGTTGGTTTTGTCTTTTGTGTCTTGTTGGTTGGTTCTGTGACAAGGAGCGCGTGAAATCGAGACTGAGCCGTCCGTCCATGGAGCATTTGCGGACCTGTTGCTGCGGTCGGGTCCGGATGACGGCCATCGGCGTGGCCTGTGAGTTGTGCGAGTTGTGCTGGGTCCAAAACGAGGGATCCCGTTCGCGCCCGTTCTATGTGCTTGCCTTTCTTCTTCTTCTCGATCGATCGATCGCCCGTTTTCTGTGCGGAGGAGGACAGAGAGCGGCCAGGGTTCTCTTTTTCGCGCCTTTCTTCGCGTGACGTCCCGCGGAGATGGGCAGCACAGGGCGGACCACTCTCAGCTCAGCTCAGCCTGCGAAATGACAAAGGAGGATCAATCCGAGCAGAACCATGCATAAAAAGGATCAATCGAAGAATAAAATACACGTAGTATAAAATACGGATTATAAATAATAAATACAAGATGTACTCGGTTAATTGTAAACTACGATGGCAGACTAAAAAGGAAAAGTTATTCAAGGGTATACCAGGAGCAAATCAAGTCTGTGAATGTTCATTGTACATCAATCATCGGTCAACATCCTTTGTTTTGCTGTAACAGTAAAAGCAATGCGGATTCTAGACTTTGAGCGTGATTGTTGTGGTCGAGAGTTAATTGTATCCTGATTTAGTCGCGCATATTGATGGCTTAGAGATATAGTAATGCTTATAGCATGATGGAGAAGAGCATTGTAAGAAAGAGAATTAGTTCCTAAAGTAGTCTTGAAAAGGAGGAGGATCGTACATTAGAGAGCTAACTTCACCGGGCGTGGTTTTTTGCCGATCCGGGCCTCTGAGTTGAAGACCGAAAACCGAGAGTTCCAATGCAAGCCCTAAAAAAGAATCATTATATGTTACGCATTCATTTAATAAAAATCTGAGCTTCTACATTAGATTAGGTGTCAGAAGTCACCAGAAAATTGTTTCATTTCACACCTGTCTTAGTAATCACGAATTCCATGGCACACCTGAGTACACCGCTACTGACGTAGCCATGGTTTTTTCTCTGGATAAGTGCGCGTCGGATATTTCTCATCAGCAAATCAGTCTCGCTTACTGGCATGGTGCTGCTCAAATAACAATAATTTGAGACTGCGTGCGCGTATCGTCAGGTAATAACTCGTGCGTCGTCGCTCCAATTTTAAAAGCAATAAATAGAGGAAGCGGTCGTCTCAAGTAAACAGGCACGAAGTCATTGTTCAATTAAAAAAAGGTCTTAGTATCCGTTTACTTAACCTACTCTAGTAGAATGCGTTCAATTCGAAGTTGCACAATTGCTGGTGATCGAGATGGTATTGGGTATGAAAAAAGCATTGCTCCTCACAATCAAGGGCATAAGTGAGATGTTCTATTTGGTGCCAAAACAACATTGTACACACTCGTAAATTCTGGATTTCCCGAGCAGCGCACGACATTGTTTTGAATTTATCTGTTGTCATTGACAATAGTTTTTGCCTATCGCAAAGTACTGTAGAATCCACCCAAATAGATCGCGAAATAGGTGGCGATTGTACTTCCGCCCAGTGTTACTGTTTTGTAGGCAAATCTAAAAGCGGGGTTGATAAGGCTTTGTGTGGGTGCACTACTGCCTAGCTGCATCTAGAATTATATTACTGGAGTAGAACACCGACAATCATATTGTTTATTTGCAGATTCTCTGGATCGCTGGATCGCGCTACGAGGGGGGCAGTGCATATGCACTCGCCGAAGCCGCAGTAACTCCAAAATGGTGTGAGCTCAATGACTGACTTTGTATAACTTTTGCACCGTTAAAAGTGTGTGACTTTTGGGCATCGTTGGTAGTTGATGTTATGAATTTGGCTGCCAACGTGGCACAGTCGGTGGAGTTTGATTTGGAATCTCACGATACCAATGCATTACACCATGGATTTGGCGTCAAACATCTTAAAGATTCACAGACTTTGCCTGCGTAACTACATCGATGGTCTGATTATTAGTATGCGGAGTGGAGAAGCTAATGTGTAGCCAAATTGCTGAAAGTTTAATCCTAGATTAGGAATTGGCTTAGTAACTTCTATTTATGCTTAGCATGTATTTTACTACTTATAATCCGTATTTTATACTACGCGTATTTTATTCTTCGATCGATCCTTTTTATGCATGGTTCCACTCGGATTGATCCTCCTTTGTCATTTTCCCCAGCAAACTGCATGGGACCAGCCAGCTTTCGCTCGCCCTCTCTGCAGGGATTGGCCAGATTTGAGATTTGGGAGGACACCTTTAACGTCGCTCATATGTTGGATTGGGACAAGCTGCTTGTGTGCGTTGCGCCACCTGGCTCCCTTGCACAAAGCAACTGCTGCTACTGGTGGCGTTAGGCTACTCCCATGTACCATAACCTGCCTGCTTGTTTTTACGTGCGGAGTCTTTCAATGCGCCCGTGTTGTTTTGTACCTGTTTGTAAACTGAGCTCCATACCATTTGCCGCAAACAAGCGTGAAGAGCTCTTCAGGGGGGGGGGGGGCGGGGGGGGGGGGGGGGGGGGGGGGGGGGGGGGGGGGGGGGG
>JALBZZ010000816.1:0-13974 GCA_038051095.1 Globisporangium irregulare
GCGCGTCGCCAGCGCGGACCGAAATTGATGGAACCAGAGCCTCCAATGGTCGCCAGTGTAACGACGGAGTCGGATTTGGAGTTCCACCTGACGAGCGAACAGATCGATGAGATCATTCTCTCGCTCTTTGACTCGGATGATGAAGAGATCGGAGTCACCAGCGAAGAATTGGAGATTCTTCGGGCCCAGCAGTAAACCAACAGATCCGGATTCGAAAGTAGCCTGTCGACGGAAGCACGCCATCACGCATCCAAACAACTAACTAGCCAAACAGTTGAGGAGCTGAGGGGGACTCTACTATAAGCGATGGTAACCACCACGCGAGAGCCCTCCGTCCATAACTTCAGCTCAAGTACCTTTATCAAGCGGACACTAACAGAAACCAACAGAAATCAAGAAGAGACAGGTCTCCATGTAAGTAGGAACATTTTATCAATAAGTAGTACGAAATCAGTTTAGTTGGGAGGGAGTTCGACGGAAAACTCCCCCATTTTTCATTTTCAACAGTGAGCCAAGAGTAGTAAGAAATTAGCTGCAGGTGGCTTCAGGTTGAAGCACCACTGCCACCACAGAACAGGACGATAGGAAGTTCATTTCAGTTCACACAACCAAATCAAAATTGTTGTTGTCGTATTTTCAGATCTATTCAGCAAACCACTTTCTAACCGAATGAACAACTCAATGCGGTAAAAATACCTTGAAATTAGTGGGAAAATAGACGCAAAAATGGACACCATGCAGATTCTCTTGGTGTTTTTTTTCTGCTACAAAGCTGTTGCACGTGTATTCAGGTGACAGACAGTCTGTTCAATAGCGGCGGCATGCAGTGCAAGCGACCGCTCGCTGCCCCCAGCGCGCGTAGTGGAGCGATCTCTCGGCAGACGCTGCTGGAGCAAAGAGAAAATGGGCAGCAGGTATCGCTCCCGCCGCGCAAGCTCCAGTGCTTCTCGGTCGCTTGCAATGGTCGGTACTGTACTGCTCGATGGACTCCTGAGGCTAGTGTTTGATTGCATGGTCTTGACCTCAGCATACGTGTCCTGCAGATATGCCGCAGCTTGAGTTCGGAGACAAAGTCGTGCTACCTCCGGTACGATAAACCAAGTGAGCCTAGACGGAAGTTATAGCTTTCCAGAGCAATCTGGAGCTTGAGTCACTCATTCTCATTTCGATGTTTAGAAAGTGTTGCAAGAGCTGCAGTGCTTCAAGATTTCAACTCCGTGGTTGTTTCAGGTATGTTTGAGGCTATATCCCCCCCTCCTATTTGATACAGAGTAGACATCGATTTCAAAGCCTATTGCATGCACTCAGATTCGAGCATTTGCGCAAGAGGGCGAGTCAAAGAATGGGAGTGACACTGCCACTACTGCGCTGGCTCAACACTGTTCCGTGCAGGAGTTTAGTGCTCCTGAGGGCCAGGTACACCTTTGAACGATACAATTTCGTTTTTCCGCAATAAAGTTTCATTCAAGTTGTTTTGTTTGATTGTGCTGCTATTCCGTCCTAGATCTTCCTTCCGTACTGGATGATGCAGAACCTGAGCGTTGATGAAGGAGGCTTTATACTGATCACGAACGCTTATGACATCCCACAAGGAATCTACTGCCGGCTGCAGCCAGAGGACGCCGAATTTCTCACGCTCGCGGCTGAAATTGGTCCCAAGGTACGCTCCAATGTCCAGCCAAAGTTCTGATTGAAAGGTTATGGGTACCATTTGATATCTTGCTGTGTTTCCTTCTTGACAATTATGATATAAACAGCTCTTGATGGAGAACGCAATGCGACGCTACTCGGTGTTGAGTGTGAACGAGACGATCATGATCGAGTATGGCGTGAATAAGTACTTTGTGCGGATCCTGGAGCTCAAACCGGGGTCGGTGATCAGCTTGTGCGGCGACGTGGATCTCGAGATGGACTTTTCTGTCCCTGAGGTATTGAACTTTGATGCAGAAGTGCCTAAGCGCTATTGCCTTCAAGTGCAACTCACAACACAAAGTGTCGCTGTTCATTGCTACAGCAATCCGATCTCAGGCGTCCAAAGTCAGCAGCTACTGTCCAAGTACCAACTCCACAGGTGCCTGCACCTGATGAGACCATTGCAAGGGCAAATATATCCAGCGCTGAAGCTTCAGGCATAGGCTCTGCAGTCTCAAATGCGAGTAACACCATAAGCAGTGGCAGGAGACTGCGCGATGGAGGCTACGTCGTTAAAAGTGAAGACGAGAAACAAGACGGCAAGGATACTTCTGCGCCAGCTACCAGTATCATGCCTGCTAAAACTTTAAAGATCCAGTCGTCTGCGCTACAAGTAGCACAGAGGCGCTTGCTCCATTCCCAGCAATCCCAACAATCTTCACACCAACATCCAGGAAATCAGATCTCTATCAGCGCTGTTGCGTTATCAGCCGATTCCACTTCGATGGTGAAGACCATTTTACACGCACAAGCTCCGTTCACGACCCAGGGGCATGTCCTGGGAGTCCGTGAGCGAAGCAAAGCTCTTAAATGCAGTGTACCTGGACCAGAAGAAGACCACGAAGCGGCTGAGACAACTGATAACAAAGGTGCAGAGAGTCAAGCTCCACCGCCATCCACACAGCAATCCACAACTGCGTCAACTTTGACGTGCAGCCTGTGCCTTGCCGAGGTTACGGCTCTCAACATGGAGATGCACACTTTACGCTGCACCAAGAACCCAGCGTATCACAAGGTTCGCGATGGCCAGAGTCTTATCTTGAACGACCTATCTTGAGTTCTCTAACTTTTGTGTGATGAAATCTAGGTGGAATGCAGCACCTGCCATAAGAAAATCATTCGCTCGCAGCAGAATCAGCACTTGCACTGCCTCTTGTGCCCCAGTATTCTTACGAGCGACGCTTTGCTGGAGGAACATGTGGAGGAGCTGCACGCCAAGTCCCAGGAATGCGATTTCTGTGGGGGGTTCTTCACTCGAGAGCAGTTTGCAGATCATGTGCAGACCGAGTGTCTTCACGCTTTAAAGCCTGTAATTCGTGGACTTGGAGCAGCAGTCACAATATTACGTTATTTCTATTTGAAAGGGACCTTGCTGACAGTCTGCTTCTATTCCTCACCGTTCATGTGCTTGTAGTGCATCATCTGTGGCTTCACGTTCAAGCACAAGGATATTGACGCGCATGTCTGCATGTGCTCCAGTCGAACTGAGCGCTGCGATGTAAGTTTGCGACCTTGCTCTACGTTGTCTATTGGCCGCTTTATTATCGCATGTTCCGTTTGAATGCCTAGGTTTGCCAAAAGTTCGTCAAAGTCACAGACATGGAGCGTCATGTCAATGTCTGTGGGGATATCCCAGTTCATTTCCCAGAAGAGGAGCTCTCAGCAATACCTCAGTCGACGACGGCTCTTCTTGAGTGCGTCTACTGCTCCAAGAGCGGCTTTAAGAGCGAAGCGGAGCTGAGCCAGCATGTCAACATTGGATGCAGGATAGCGAGATCGTTTCTCTCAAGCTCCATGCTTCCAAAGGATCGCTCGTCCTCACGAGGGAGTAACCAGGACAGTGGCAGTAGCACCAGCACCAGCAGCTCAAATAACGTCCAGGCTTTTGTTCAAGGGCGCATCCGACGCAAGGGCGATGTATCTGCTTTGCACAAGGCGACGGCGTCACTGCTGGACGAGCTCAACGAGAAATACAACAACAACAACGACACGGACGATGGCATTGCAGATACCGTATCCAGAGCCGCTAAACACTTGTCGAATGCAGGCAGTATCAGCTTTCTAAGAGCCGCTTCAGTTCCGGTGAAAGCGAAGGCCGTCCCCCAGCAATTGGATCCGCTTGCGCACCGAGCCAACACGACCCATTTCACCAGCAAGAGCAGTACGAGCAAAGGCGTACCGAGCGCGTCAATCACCAATAGTGCGGCACGATATAATGCAAACGATGCCGCACTAAGTATAATCAGCACGAGTGTCTCCCTCAATGGCAAGCAACAGCAGCAGCAACAGCAGCAACGGCTGGGTGTAGCAACTAGTGCTGCTCGTGGACGAAAGGCGTCGCCCAGTGTGTCGAGAAAACTGGACAAGCTACTGTAAGAATTGATACCGTAGTTGAAGCGCAAGACCTTTGTATCAACCCATTCGTACGTGCTGTTGGCACCAATCACTCCCACATATCACACTCAATTCAAGTCGCTCTCGTCTTCGCGTAATGACGCATTCTGGTTCTGTGTCCTTCACAACCAGCTGCATGCATCACCAACTTACTCTGAGGTACCGAAAAAGAAACAGACAAAAAATGGCGCCAAAGCAATTGGATTGCAATTTCAGACAATCAGGAGTCATGACCTTCCTCTTTGTCGAGGCACCAGTATACACAAATCAACATAAACACGTAATGTCGCCTTTCCGATCACGTTCCCTCGCAAATTGCTTTTTTGGCGCGCTTTTTGTTTGGTTGGCGCCATTTAGTTCCCCCCTCACCCTTTGGTCGTTGACAACAGCAGCAGCATGGCCAGAGCATTTGGGAATTTCGCAACCGAGACACACATTAGAAAGCAGTAGAAAGGAAGGATGTTCGAAGCTCGCCTGCCGCAGGGACGTATCGTGAAGCTCATCGTGGAGGCGATGAAGGACCTCATCTCCGAGGGCAACATCGACTGCACCAAGTCCGGCCTGGCGCTGCAGTCCATGGACGGCTCGCACGTGTCGCTCGTGTCGCTCTTGCTGCGCGCCGAGGGCTTTGAGCACTACCGCTGCGACCGCAACATCTCGCTCGGCATCCAGACCGCGTCACTCTCCAAGATCCTCAAGTGCTCGGGCAACGACGACGCACTCTCGCTCTCGGCCGAAGACAACGGCGATGCGCTCAACATTATGTTCGAAGCTGCCTGTAAGTGTGAAACCCCTGTTGTGGACATTTGCTTACATTGTGCGGCCCAGGCTGTATGGCATTGTCCGTGCGTTTATTAATTGTGTGATTGTTGTTATGTGTTATCAATCACAGCTGGCGACCGCGTGTCGGATTTCTCGTTGAAGCTCATGGACATTGACAGCGAGCACTTGGGCATTCCAGGTACCGAGTACGTCGCGACCGTGCGCATGCCATCGTCCGAGTTCCAGCGCATCTGCCGCGACCTGCAGACCATGGGCGACACGTGCACGATCTCCGTAGGCAAGGAAGGCGTCAAGTTCTCGGTCTCGGGCGACCTCGGTGCGGGCAACATCACGCTCAAGAACAACACCGCGGCCGAGAAGGAGTCGGACCGCGTGATCATCACGATGGAGGAGCCGGTCGAGCTCACGTTCGCACTGCGCTATTTAAATATGTTTGCCAAGGCCACGCCGCTGTCCGAGACCGTGACGCTGTCCATGTCGCCAGGTATTCCCGTGGTGGTTGAGTACGCGATCGGCGAGATGGGCTACATCCGCTTCTACCTCGCGCCAAAGGTCGAGGAGGACGACTAAGCTATCGAAGGTATTACTTGACAAGAGCGAGCCATTCACACACAACACAAGAGACATGGATAGCCGTCGTTCTGTTTAGTTGCATAGAGGGGAAAAGAAGAGGGATACGCATATTCCATTACGTTAGCACAGACACTCGCAATTAAGCAACAAACAATATCAATATCTAGTTTCGTCAGTCGGTCTTGCATGTTGCACCATTGTTATTGACGTCGTTCGGGAAACAAAAACACTCTAATGGCTCTCAGATCTATCCACCACTTTTCATTTTTTGTGTCTTTGCTTGTTTTTCTTCTTCTCCAACTTCTAAACACAGGCAAAGCAGCTTGAAGACGCCTTTCAGCATTTGTACATTGTTTTCCAGCCCCGCTTGTGCGCTGTCATTCTAATTGACTTGCTCTTCGCTTGAACTGGAATGGGGAACTCACGAGCTCCGTTCCTCTATTGACCCCACTTCTTCAAGTTCGAGTACGTGACGTAGAAGAACGTGAGCACACCGAGCGTGATCACGAACGAGTCTGTGATCTTCTCCGACAAAGTGGTGTGCGGCTTGAGCTTCAAGTAGAACAGCGGCGGGTACACGAAGCTCAACGGCACTAAAGTAGAAAAAAACCACACACGCACAAACATCGTCAGACAAAGAATAGACAGTAACAAAGTCTGCGCAACATGTAGAATCACTCACCGCAGCAGAATGCACCGACGATCGACACGAACAAGTCCAAGCGGTTCTGGCCAAAGTACGCGATCGACACTGTCACGACCACCGCGAGCGCGCGGAAGCAGTTCTTCGCCACTTTCTGCCCTGATGCGCGCTTCGGGAAGCCCAGCATCTCCTCCATGATCTTCACCGCCGGGAACAGGAATAGTGGGTACGACAGCAGCTGCGCGATCGAGTACCCGAACTGCACCGAGATCGACCAACCATTGCGTGGCAAGCTCGACGTCACCATGGGGCGGATCTCGTGGCCGAACGCGATGTAGTTGATGCCTGCGAAGAACGAGTAGAAGAAGAGCAGTCCAATGACGGTCGCCACCAGTAAAACAGGGAACTTCGCTTGACGCGCTTTGTTGAGCGAGCTCTGCGTCGGCAGCACGAGACCAATGCCCTCAAACGTGAAGATCGCAGTACCAATGAACACTGGGTAGTCCACTTCGTTGAAATACACGACCTCCTGTGGTCCCTGGGTGGCCAGCAGCGAGAAGCTGTTGCCGAAAATGATTGCGAGCCCGTACAGAATGAACACGTCGGCGATCAAGTTGCTGATCGAGAAGTAGCTGATGTAGCGGATCCACGACAGCGGGATGTACACGGCGACCTGCAGCACGATCAGCGTCGACGTGGTCATGTTCGTCCCCAGGTACGCGAGCACCTGCTGCATGTTCTGCGCCACGAAGATCACATACGTGCAGCAGAAACCCGCCTGCATGAGGATGATCGAGATCTGCACCATGCGCTTTCCCCAAACGCCGTACGCTTCAAAGCCCACGTGACCATAGGTACCGCCGACAAGCTCTCTACACTGCAGCAAGCGGAGCATCGCGTACACCGTGAGTGCCGCAACACCCGTCAGGCAGAGCGGAGAGAAGACGATGCCGCCACTGCGGAAGCCGTCTGGGAGGAACAGGATGCCCGTGCCGACAAACGCCTTCAGCAGCGTGAGCAAAGCATGCCACAATGTCGTAGTCTTCTCGCTCTCGCCCTTGCGCGGGCTGTACGACGGCTCGGCAGTCATCAAGTTGGTTCTCTCGGACGGAGCAGGTGATCTAGCAATCAATACGCACAAGACAGCAAATGATCATCAGCAAAACGTAATTCCGCAGGGAAAATAGCGAATCATATAAGCATGGCATAAACGTACTGCTTGGCGCCTGGCACGCGTCGGTACGGCAGCTTGAACACCGGCGTCTGCAGCAGGCTCTCCGCGCGCTCCTTCACCTCCATCTCGTCGTACTTGTCGTTGTCCTGCGACAAGATACTACCGATGAACGGGTTGTACACGCTCTCGATCTTCTCGACGATCTGGTTGCGCAAAGCTTTCGAGACGGGTTTCTGGCTCTGCTGCTCGACGTGGTGGCGTCGGAAGCCTCCAGGCACCGCGATCTCAAGCGCTTTCTTTTCGCTCAGCGCCGCCGCCGCTGCGGAACGCGGCGTCTGCTGCCCATTCACCACTTGCACGCCATTGCCGTTGGTGTCCAGGCGCGCTGGGTCCGAGCCACTGCGCGCCTTCGTGTTATGTCCTGGCAAGCGCATCGCCTTCTGCAAATCGTGTACAGTGTCGGCCATGGAGCTCTCTCTCCCCCTCTCTCTCTTGATACTCAACGACTGGAGGCGGCGGATTGACGAGTGGATGGGATAGATGGACAGTCGCCACACACAGACATACACACAGACACAGCGAGTGAGTCTCATGAGAAGCAACAGCGCACCGCCATTGCAGCTCAGCTCGTAGCAACAGATACGTACCTGGCGTGGCTACGCGGGAGAATCGGGAATGAGTGACGCACACGCGCAACCAGGAACGTGCAACCAAAAAGGCAACACGCCAGAATTGCTGCAGCGCCAGAATGTAAACTACATCGGCACTGATTTTCTAGGGCAAGGAATCAGAGCATTCAGAGAGAAGATTTGAAAGATTCGGATAAAAATACGCATTGAAACACTTAACAGCAATCAATAATGTTATTTGCACGCAAATCGAGACGTTTGTTTGCACATCGAACGCAACAGAACCCATTCCCAGTGCACTTTCCTGGATGTGTACGTATTCGGGTGATTGGAAGGTGATGAGTGTACGCAGCCAGATGCCACTTCCATTAAGGCGACTTGCAGGCGTACCAAGCCTGCCGATCATGTTTCCACCAAGTTCTATTTTGTAGACTCAAGGTCTACAGTTAGCCGAGGGCTGACTGGGGCTGACTGGGGCTGACTGGGCGTCGGTGAACCCGTTAAGATCGAGTTTTCTTTGCAACATCGGAGTGTAAATTACCGAATTTTGATGCTGATGCGCGGAAGAGGAAAGAAACGGCCTGAGAAACGTCCATTTCAGGCTCGCAGTGTGGACAACCCTAAAAAAATAATGTGGTCCACTCCACAAGTAAGAAATAGCCATCCGTGTGGTCCACTCTACAAACATCTAGCCGATTTTTTATGTGTGTACCACCCCAAGAGCTTCCATTGGAGCACTTTCCACCAAACTCCCTCAAGAGCTACAAAATCACTTGCCCGCCCGCCCGTACGAGAAGAGACAGGAAGCGAGTCGCGATCATGGAGCACTTGGCGCACTACGTGTCGAGCGACGACGAGGGCGACGCCTCCAGTAACCAGCAGACAGGGGCCAACAGCTCTATATCGTTCTCAGTGATCAACTCGGCGCCGCTCGTGGTCGTGTCGAACCCGGAGATTGCACACGCGTCGGCGCAGTTCCTCACCGCGGCATCCCAGAAGCAGCTAGCAGTGAACTTGCCCGTGGACTCCACGCTCGCGCCGTACCATGGACCAGACAACGCGTACGCGAAAGTGAACCCCGCAGCGCTCGGCTCGGGAAAGGAGATCGTGACGGGCGTGGTGGAGAAGACCAACATGGAGGATTTCAACTTTGACGCGCAATACCACACGTACAACCAGAGCCACACGGGTATGTATTTGAACAAGCGACCGGTTGCCCAGGTGGACGGAGACGATAGCAACCCAGCGGCGGACGCGATTGTATCACGTAACGAGGAGAACGTGTTCACAAAGCGCAATGCGAAGAAGCGCAAGAACCAGACAATCGCGAAAGAGAAGGCTGCTGCGGAGGAGTTTGGTGACGACTCGGTGGACGGTATTTGGGCGCCGTTCACTGAGAAGAGTGTGCTCACAGACGCTGAGGCAGGGACGCTGACCGCTGAGCAGGAGGCGATCCGTGACGCGCACATCGAGGCGAAGAAGCTCAAGGCGGAGCGCAGCACGCAGTTTGACGAGGAGATGGACTTTGACCGCATGATCGAGAAGAAGACCGCGCACTTGCTGCCGGCGCGTCTGAAGGCTGGCCAAGAAGCGATGGTGGCCAAGACGCAGTTCCTCGACGGCCAGGAGTACGACTACCAGGGCCGGTCGTGGGTCGAGCCACCTCGCAGCTTGAAGCCCGATGACGGCGACCACCAGGTATTTCTGCCGAAGCGTTGTATCCACAAATGGACGGGCCACACGAAGGGTGTGCAGGCGATCGAGCTGTTCCCATCGTACGGCCACCTGCTGCTATCGGGCAGCATGGACCACACGGTGCGCATCTGGGACGTGTACAACGAGAAGAAGTGCAAGCGCGTGTACGAGGGTCACACTGGCGCAGTGCGTGGGATCAACTTTTCGAACGATGGCAAGCAGTTTTTGAGCTGCGGGTTCGACCGCTTCATCCAGCTGTGGGACACGGAGACGGGCCAGAGCATCAAATCGTTCACGAACCGCCGCGTGCCGTACTGCGTCAAGTTCTTCCCGGCGGACAACAGCCAGTTTGTGATCGGCGACTCGAACAACATGGTCGTGCAGTTCGACGCGCGCTCGGGTGAGATCGTGCAGGAGTACAACCACCACCTGCAGGCGGTGAACTCGGTGACGTTCGTGGACGACAACCGCCGGTTCGTGTCCACGTCGGACGACAAGAAGATCCTGATCTGGGAGTGGGGCATCCCCGTGCCGGTCAAGTACATCTCGGAGCCGTCGATGCACTCGATGCCGGCCGTGACGCTCCATCCATCGGGCGGGTTCTTCGCGGGCCAGTCGCTCAACAACCAGATCGACGTGTACACGGCGCGCGACAAGTTCAAACTGCAGCGCAAGAAGACGTTCAAGGGTCACTCGAACGCCGGGTACGCGTGCCAGATCGGCTTCTCGCCCAATGGCCAGTACATCATGTCGGGCGACGCCGAGGGCCGCCTCGTGTTCTGGGACTGGAAGAGCACCAAGATGTACAAGAAGCTACGCGCGCACGACCGCGGGCCGTGCATGGGTGCCATTTGGCATCCGCTCGAGGCCAGTAAGGTGGTCAGCTGCGGCTGGGACGGGCTCATCAAGTACTGGGATTAGAAACAATAGGAAGAGCACAAGCTGCCTGACTTCGCGACCGTGCAAACTGCAGCCGAACCTCGCGCGTATGGGCTAGGAAGAGGAGACTACCGAGCGAGACGCACATAGCGAATAGCTCAATAAATAAAGCACAGTACATGTTTCTGCGTAGCTCTTGGATACGGCTTAACAGGAAGCTTGGGCATAGCATAGCGCGTGAAAACCGCAAAGTGCATTGATCTTATGGCTCTACTGACTGGTTGTCTTTTGCTACATTCTTGTCTCTTAAATACTATTAGTACGGTCATTTTACACGGAGGAGCACACGTGAGTGATGCGCTCAGCAGACAAAGCTGAATGTGTTCTGGAGGCTGGAGCGTGTCTCAGAGGACGCAGCTGCTGCTGTTGCTGACGATGAAGAAGTGAAGACCGAGTCCATGATCAGGTCCATCTCTTCGTCCGACAGCGAGAGCTGCTGGTCGGAAGAGGATCCTTCCGAGGCCGCGAGCGACACCAGCAGCGTCTGGTCGAGCGCAAAATCCGTGGTGCCGAACTGGTAGTGGCTGTCGTGGTCCAGCTCCATGAAGCAACCATCAAAGTCGAGCGGGTCCTCCAGCATCTGCTCATTCTTGAGCACCACGGACGTTGGCGACGACTGCACCTGCTTGAGCTGCTGCTGGAAGCTGGCGGACGGCGCCTCAATGGCCTGGATCTGGATCGCACGCTGCTCTTCTTCCGACTGTTCCTTCCGCACCTGCAGTGGCGCGCGTTGCGCCGAGGCAGATCCGCGGAGTCCGCGCTTTCGGCGCGCAATCTTCTCGCGGTACTTCTGCGCATGGGTCATGGTCTGGCGTGTGGTGCGCGTGCCGACAAACGCCGCCACTTCTTTCCACGGACCAGAGGGGAACAGCTCGAGCCCTTCGAGGAAGCGGTCGTGCTCTTCGCGGGTCCACGCCTTGCCGTTACTCGCGTTCTGTGGCGACGACGGCGCGCCGCTAGTCGAGGAGGAGCTGCTGGAGGCGCCATTGGCATCGCCGTCGTGCGGCAAGCGGATGAGCTTCTCGCCATCGCTGGAGCTGCTCTGACGGAACAATTGGCTTTTGACGTCTGCGGAGATGGCCATGGCTGGTAGCTGCTGGTGTGGTTTGCTTAGGAGTTGCTAGGCTGCCAGTTGATGATGAGCTGTAGCTCTTCGAGTGTGAATGGGGATGTGTGGTGGTGTGCACGAGGGGGAGAATACGGGAATGACATCCGCTCAGGAAGCAGCGGCGTTCTGCAAAGCGCGCGCGCAAAACTCCAACTCACAATCAATTGCCGTGGATGAGCCCGTCCGTCCGTCCGCCCCCCACTCGCTGTTGCTGCTGTTGTTGTTGATACAGCTGCTAAAGAAAGTGACGCTCCAGCACCATGTGGCTCTTCTCGACCAGCTGGCCTTTCTCGCATCGTGTATCATTCCTTCCACCGTTCTGGTCTGTATTTTAAACACCTGTAACAACACAATAAACCTTGTTAAATTGCATATCATCCTAAATCTAAAATTTTACAGCCTGCATGTAATGGAAGAAAGGTTATATTTAGGAAATATCATTGCTGTAGAGTCTTTCAAAAATCCAGCATCTCAGCCAAATCAGTCGGAAAATCCTCAAGCAAGATTTTTGTGTTCTGATTTGCGGCGTATTTCAGCCAATCATGCCATTTTTTTAGCAAAGAAAATCCAATTTTGTGGGTTTCAAGCGTTTTCATTAGCTGAAAAGCGCAGGCTGAAACGTGGTAAACTATGCTGGCGTCAGCGGGGAGATTCATGGCTCAAATGGCTCGTGATGATATGGGGCTGAGTCAAGTGGCTCACTCACTCACCCACCCAGCGAGCGGACTGGGCAGTTCGCTCGTCCAGATGGCGATCATAAATATTCATGCCCCTTCCAAATCAATCCGCTGCTGTTGTTGTGTGAAAAAGCTCACTGTATGGACTAACAGCTTCATGCAAATATGCTCTCCCTATTGCATCCCTTCGTACGATGATGGTGACACTCGCCGTCTGCCTCCACCAGAGAGCAAAAAGAGAGCAAACAGTTGCTGATGATTCATTTGCGAAAGTTCCTGCTGACGCGCAATTGCAATTGCGCCTCTGTGTTCAACAGCGCATGTCTCGCAAAAGAAAACCAACAAATTTCCCAGTCAGAGAGAGACGTCAACGAGCCAAAGACAGACACCCAACCACCGTAATGTTGGCGTCTATACGCCAACGGAAGAGACTGGACATTGAGCTACGTGCGCGTCGTGGCAGTTCAAAGCGAGTTTTCAGGCGGAATAAGATCTGCAGGCACGCGTACACTACTGGGTGGGCAGTCTGGCGACCAGAGTGGCCAGAGTGTCAGTGCAGTTTGATGGTCAGTGGGGAGTCAACTCTTCTAAAAGTATCAACTCAATAGCCTGTGAACTTCTGTCACACAACACGTTTCACCTTTTCACACACCCCTGCGCATTCTCGAAATTAAATTATCAATGATAGACACCTCCTTGCATCACGGGCAACACCATCCTTACAAGGCTGAGCTGCTTCATTGGGAGTTTTGCCAGTGCCCTACCGGTATCTGCTCAAGTAGCATGCATGGCGGATTCAGCCTGACTGTCGCTCGCTCCTTGGGCAAATGCAGTTTGGATTCGCCCGCTGGCCGATGTTAAGACCAGAACAACTTGGGAGACTTTGTTGAGCTTCTTATATTGGGAATGCTTTGCTGCATAATGCCTCTGGTTCTGATGCTTCGATCATTACATGCATTGCGCTATTTGTGCTAACTAGAATGAGCTTCCTATTTGTCCTGCTTTGTGGTGGTGGTGCTTTAACATCTGCAATTACTCCTCGCTAATAATTCTTACTAGTGCTATTGAAAATGATGGAGTTTGCCTCCTGACTCCCTTCTTAAACTATGAACTGCTTCTTCATAATTTTTTCTAACTACGTGGATGGTGGTTGTTTGTATCGATTTCTGAATGACTGGCCTGGCGCGCGCCTGTTTTCTTGATTTCTGTGGTGGTGCGGTCGATGAAGGTACTTCGATTGAAGTCGTGGGCGAAGGGCGCTCGCGTGGTGATTAGCATCGCTTATAGTAGGGCTCCTCCGCTCCATAATTGGTTGGTTGGTTGGTTGAATGGCTGGTTGGTTGGTGGACTGGTGCTGGGTTTTACTGGTACCCTATGACACCGTCGAGGACCGCTAGGTCATCGTTGGTGAGCTCAATCTCGTTGTCCGAGTCAAAGATTGAGGCAAGGATCTCGTCGATCTGCTCGCTCGTCAAGTGGAGCTCGGAGAGCGAGTCAGTCATCAGACTGGCTACTGGAAACACCGTAGCAATTGACGTTGCTGGTGGTTGCGATTGTGGGACGCCGCTGCGAAACTCGGCCGAGCCAATGTGCTGCTGCGCCAGTTGGTGCTGCAAAACTTCCTGCTCCTTCTCAAAGGTTGTAGTAGTTGACTGCTCGCGACGCTT
>JALBZZ010000817.1:0-13974 GCA_038051095.1 Globisporangium irregulare
CCCCCCCCCCCCCCCCCCCCCCCCCCACCTCAAAACCCAACCCCCCCCCCCCCCCCCCAAGCCCCCCCCCCCCCCCCCCCCCCCCCCCACGGCAGCTCCACCAGAAGCTCAGCTCCGACGTGAGCTGCTCGCCTTCCTTCTCCGACGGCGGCCGCTTCCTTTGCTCTCATTCCCAGAGCTGCACGCCAAGCGACACCCGCACCTGTCTGTCTGTCCCTACGTACCTCTGTACCTGCTCAGCTCCAGCCTCGATTTCAGCCTCACTCGCCAGTTCAGACGCCAGTTTAGACAACACGCCGTACAAGATGGGACGACATGGCCACAGCCACAGCCACGGCAGTTCGTCGTCGTCGGACGAGACCACGCCGCTCAAGGCCGCGACGTCCAGCAGCTTCCGCAGCGCGAACGCGAACCGCCGCATCCCGCTGGACGCGGCCGCCAAGAGTGCGCAGCGCAAGCTGCAGCTCGCGTGCGCCTGCTCGCTGCTCTTCATGGTCGCGGAGATCGTCGGCGGCTTCCTCGCGGGCTCGCTTGCAATCATGACAGACGCCGCGCACTTGCTCTCGGACGTCGCGGGCTTCTGCATTTCGTTGTTCGCGATCTGGGCCACGACGCTGCCGGCGTCCTCGCGCTTGAGCTTCGGCTTCCAGCGCGCCGAAGTCATTGGCGCGATCACCAGTGTGCTCGTCATCTGGGTGCTCACGGGTGTGCTCGTGTACGCGGCGATTGAGCGCTTCATGGAGTGTCTCGAGCCGAACCCGAAAGAGCGCGTGAACGGCAAGCTCATGTTCATCGTCGCGTGCATTGGGCTGCTGGTGAACCTGATCCTGATGCAGATCCTAGGCCACGGTCACAGCCACGGCGGCGGCAGCCACGGCCACGCGCATGGCGCTGCGAAGAAGAACGACCACGGCCATGGTCATGGTCACGGTAGTGGAGAGGAAGACAACCACGGCCACTCGCACGGTAATGGCCACGGCCACGCGCACGGCTCGGACCTGGAGAGCGGCAGCGCCAAACAGTCCGCGAAGAAGCCAGCGGACAAGAAGAAGCTGAAGCTCGAGAACCTCAACATTCAAGCCGCGTACATCCACGCGCTGGGCGACTTCATCCAGAGTGTGGGCGTGTGCATCGCTGGCGGCCTGATCTGGTACAACCCGGCGTGGCAGATCGCGGACCCGATCGCGACGTTCATCTTCTCGCTACTCGTGCTTGGCACGACCATCGACATCGTGAAGGAGAGCGTGCACGTGCTCATGGAGGGCACGCCGAACGGCATCCACGCCGAGGAGATCGAGGATGGCCTGCGCGCGCTGCCGGCCGTGCTCGCCACCCACGACCTGCACATCTGGTCGCTGAGCGCCGGCCTGCCGTCGCTCAGCGTGCACCTGATCTCGGACGACCCGGACGCCGCGCTCCACGAGGCGCAGGACTTTTTGCTCGGCCACGGCATTACGCATACGACGATCCAGGTCGAGCGCCCGAGCAAGCAGTACCCGCGCAACTGCGCATCCGACCTCAAGTGCGGCCAGGACTCGCCGCACCATTAGAAGATTATAAAGCTCTCTTTTGGCTTACGACCGACACTTACTATTAGAGAGAGAGAGAGTTGAGCTCATCGCGCATGTAGGATTCTGCAGGTAGTTTACTTCCATTAACACTGACATAGTGGGATTTCCTTTGCTTCGAACATCCACATGTCCTGCTCCAATTCTGCTATGTCCATGTAATAAGCAGGAAGCTACAAATCAACTACCAATTCCTCATTTGCTGCTGTTGTAAACACGAAGTTTTTCATAAAATTGCTCAAGGTTTGTCCCCGCTTTGAAAATCCTTTCCGAGCTTCGTCGCTTTCTTCTTCTTCTTCTTCTCCTGCACCTCGGGCTTCTTTGTCTTCTTGTTTATCGCGTTCTTGTCCCCGCGACCCCCGATCTCCTGATTCTCCAAGCTTGTCTTCTTCTCCTGCTTTCTGGTGTGTTTCTGGTCACTGTTCCCAGAAAAGCCCTCCGCTTCGTGTCCCTGTTTCTTCTTCTTCTTCTTCTCGAATCCCTTTGTGTGCGCCATCATGTTTTCATCATGGCTCTGGGTTGCTGTGTCGTTCTCGGGCGGCCCATCAGTGCTTTTCTTCACTTTGTTTATCTTCCTCTGGCGCTTTCTTGTCCCTTTTCAGTGTCTCCACATTCAGTTTCGTCTCCTTGTTGGGTCGCTCAGTCTTCAGCTTCCCCTCGACCATGTTCAGCAGTTTGGTCTTCTCCTTATTGAACGCTTGCTTCTTCGCCTTTTCAAACGCCTTCTTCTCGTTCACTAACTCCTTTTTCACCATCTCCTCAAACTCTGCCTTCTCCTCCTCAAAAATGCTCCCCTCCGTTTCGAACTCGCTCCTTTCACGCTGCAGCTCGTTTTTCCCAATCCAGAGCATTCGCACCTTCGCTTCACCCTTCTGGTGATCATATCTCATTCTCTCGTCGGAATAGCACTTGAGCAGCTTCTCAAGTTATGGGCTCTTTCTAACATTCCCCTCCGAGGGCGGGAACTTGTAGCCTTGTTTCTCAACCTCGTCGAGGTGCTGAACCTGGACTTTGTGCCAAAACATCACGTTGACAAACGCCCTCCCACCCGAGCGGGTGTCACTACAAAAGTTATTCGGCTTGCCGTCTGGGAAGTAGCGCTTCCATGCTCTCTTGTTGTCTTTCGTCGTCACTTGGACTTTCTTGACAGAACGGGGTACAACGGATCCATAAACCAAAATTTCTCTCTTGGTTTCACGGCGGTAGAGTTGTTGCTTTCTCAGGAACTTTGCGATCTACTCTTCCCTTCTGGCGTCGCGCTTGAGCAGCAGGAAATGGACATGGTCGACTCTATTGAGTGTCGTCTTCGCCATCAGAAAGATGAAAAAGTTCTTGGAGTTGAACTCCATGAAGTAGCGATACACCATTGTACCTTCGGTAACCGACCGTGGATATGTAGAAATTTTTGGCAGCTTTCCATCTCTCAGTGTGGTCGTGAAGCACACGACGCTCGCGCCATAGAACTGATCGCCTCGAGACTCGTCGTTACAGATGCTGGGATGAACTGTTCTCCTCCAGATACTCTCGAGACGTGGTACACCAAGAGGTTCATCGTGTTTTGCGTCGTCTGTGAACACTGTGGGCGGACATATGTGACTCGATAGGCTTGGCGGCTGTGCGCGAGCTCTTTCTTGAGCGTGGGGGCTTTTCCTTGTTTAGCGTGGGCAGTTCGTAGCGAAAAGCAAACTGAGAGGGGAGAGAATGAGAGAGAACTGCAGCAAGGTTTTTGGACCATCATCCTGACCCCTTGGCAGTTGAAGAAAGAACGAAGAGCGAGAAGGTTGGTGGCGCTACCAAAGCCGCAGTCAGCTTTGCCACGAGGACGAGGAGAGTAGAGGACGTGCTCGAAAGCTCGAGGACGAGAGCTATTTTGGAAGAGTCGCGACTCTTCGCTCGCGCTCATTTTTACGCTGTATTTCAAAATCTATTTCAAGTGCGAGCCCCAAATAATAATAAGTGAGAAGTCGTATTTATACGGAACGCTGCAGTACTTCTTGAGAATGAAAATAGAGATTGTGATGTATTTGAAACAATCGAGTATTTGCGAAACATGTTTGCCCAATTTCTCAAAATTGAATCAAAATGGTAGTTTTAAACATTTACGAAAAAGACTTCGATTTTCGCGAATTCATCTGTCAATCGAAATTACTCACTTTTTGAGAGTGTTGCCTATTGATATCTCAACACACACTACGCAACCACACAGCACCAATCCAAGACCTACCGCCCCTCACGTTTGCTTAGCTTTTAATTTGTGAAGCTACCGACTCGCGTTGGAGAGTATAGCACAAACACATGATAAATTGGTGTTTAAGATCATTCAGTACGCTTAGATTGACTGATCATGCACGTCTTTTCATGCCTTCCTAAAGAATTCCCACTAGCTTATGCACGTGTTGCTACTCAATTTTGCTGAGTTCTGATCAAAAGCTTGTCGAATGAGACCTCCAGATCTGCATCCTTGTCTGGTTCTGGCACTTTTGCTTTGTCCTCGTCGAGATTCGACTCTTTCTTCTTCATCTCCTCCTCTTCCACCTCGAGCTTCGCCTTTGCCAGTATGTTTTCGTGTCCAATCCAAACTGAGGGAGATCAAAACAAATATATGCATTTACACGACATGCATATCGCACTCACCGAATCGTTGCCACTATCACTGCTGGCCTCGAGACAATCAAGATAGACGAGCTATGTGGAGACGCAGTATGTCTGGCGCAGGTCAAGGCCGCGAGATCGCGAATCCCCAACTGCATGAGCGAAGACTATGACAATTTGTATTGATACATAGAGTCGGTATTCGCTACCTGCAATGTAACTAGCGCCGACACTAGGAGATCCTCCGCGACCAGCACGTCGGCGACTTCTCCTACTATCCGAACGGTGACAACGACGCCAGTAACGACGTCATCGAATGTAACCAGCGACGATGCGACTACCGTCACAACCCCGTCGAGTGTCTCCAGTGCACCACCGCCGACGTCTACCGCTGGCACCCCAGCAACCGCGTAGAGCGCCCTGGCGGTCTCGTCGTTCGCTACTCTGGTCTTTGCAGTGGCGATGTAAGCGAACTCCGAGTTGTACTGAACCTTTCTCGTCGTGACTCGGAGTGCTAGTACCCCTCCAGTCTTCCTCGTGACGGCAGATCATTGAGACTCTTCCTGAGTTGGGAGAAAAGAAAGTACTGTGGCTTTCATCCTTTTTAGCAGGCATGATCTATAAACCCTTGTTTTAGAAAATTTCATTCTTGAAATTAACGCGCTTGTTGGGTTGGAGGCAGATGACCGAATGAATTGTATTTAGTGGAGCTCGCATGACCAACCGAGATAGTCTAGGAGAGTAAAGGAGGTAGAAAACAGCGGTGAACTCTGTGTCCAACGCTCCCTGTCCACTAGTTCTTCTCGTGATGACGCGACAGGAGTGCGACACGGTGCGACACAGTGAGACACAAGGACACCCACACATCATGCCATGGGGTTCTCCTAATCCTACTCCAGGTCATTGGGTTTATCTGGCCGGGATTATGTCCTATCTCAATCCTACTGTGGCTGTAAAAAGTCTCCGCACCCCTGAAAATTTATCACGTTTTGCGAATTTTCTCCGCTTGTAAGAACTTTCGCCAGGAGAATTTGGGACGGGAATATTCTCCGTGATGAGTTGGTCAATCTGAGCCGTCTCTTAGTCCATAACGCCAAACCGTTTCGTCACAATCCCATTTTCCAATTTTTGGTCTCCGCAAAAAGTGTCCGCACCCCGAAGGAAATGTGTAGTTTTGCTGGAAATATGAAAGAACGATGAGTGAAACCCGACCCCATGCGACTCATTAGTACTTGGTGGGACCTCTCTTGCTCTCCTTCACGGCCTTAAGGTGTCGTGGCGTCGACAGAACGCGTTTCTGGACAAACTCGAGGAGCACAGCGTACCAGGCGGTCTCAATCGCACTCTTGAGCTCAGTGTTGGTCTGGGGATTGATCTTGCGAACCTCATGGCCCACGTAGTCCCAAACATGCTCGATGGGGTTCAAATCTGGGCTCTGAGGAGGGTGGGGGAGAGTCGGGAGACCGATGTCCTCCTGGTAGCGCATCGTCACCTCGGCCTTGTGCGCTGGCACGTTGTCTAGCATGAGCTTGGTGTTACCATCGAGACTGAGAATCGCCATACACTCGGGGAGATTATCGTCGAGCAGGTTGACGTAATACTTAGCAGCGACATACTGCGTGCAGAAGTGAAGCGGGCCGACGCCGTTCCACCCGGTCACTCCCCACACCATGTGACCTTTGTCACCACTCTTGTAGGTAGTGACAATGCAGCTGTCTTTGAACTGCTCGCTGACACAGCGCCGCACGTACATAGGCCCGTCGGACTCGTGAAGGCTGTACTTGCTTTCGTCCGTGAAAAGCACCGTCTTTCAGCCCTCTTCCGCCCAGTCAAGGTGGTCCATCGCGTGCTTGAGGCGCTTGGCCTTGTTGATTTTGCTGATGCGTGGCTTCTTGCAGGCAGCTCGGCCGTTCAGCTTCACGTCGCGAAGGATGTTTCGAAATGTCGAGGGACTCACGTCAAGGTTGTGGAACTTCTTGAGTTCGTCGGCAAGAGTTTCGGCGCTCAGTCGACGCTGGACGAGAACCTTGCGGACCGTGAGACGTCGAAGCCGAGGTGTGGCAAGGACAGGGCGGCCTCCACGAGGCAAGTTTCCGACGATACCATAGTCCTTGAACTTCTGAACGATGTAGCGGACGGTAGACACTGGTATGGAGAGTTCCCCGGTGATGTTCTTGTACCCACGGCCGTCTAAATGCATGCCAACGACCAGTTGTCGCATATCACGACTAAACTCAGTCCTAGCGGTCCTCTGGAGCTCCGGAACTATATAGAGGTGAGTAAAAAGTGGGCAGTTGTGTGTGCAAGACGTTCGGGATCATTGTGTAGCGATTACAATCAAACTTACTCATCAGCATGCTTGCAACTCAAAATTTACCATGGGGTGTGGACACTTTTTGCGGAGACCAAAAATTGGAAAATGGGATTGTGACGAAACGGTTTGGCGTTATGGACTAAGAGACGGCTCAGATTGACCAACTCATCACGGAGAATATTCCCGTCCCAAATTCTCCTGGCGAAAGTTCTTACAAGCGGAGAAAATTCGCAAAACGTGATAAATTTTCAGGGGTGCGGAGACTTTTTACAGCCAGTATTATTCACCTCTAATAACAAACAGATTTTACTACAGTGCGCACCAAGATCTTAAGGACTTCTCTTTTTTTCCCGAAAATGTAAATTTTCCCTCAATCTTCCCCTCCGGTGCTGAAATCTTCAGATGTGATTTTAAAAAAAACATGTGAAACGTTCTCATGGCAAAAGCACGACTTCATATGACCACTTGGTGGCCACGCCTTGGAAAATATAAATTTAAAGAGTGCGTCATTAACATAAGGACAAGTGAAAACAGAGCATACAGGGGAGTTCAAGGTTTGATTACTGTGCCAAAAGGCTCGGCTGGGGATCCAATGACTGCTAATGCGCAATCTTCTTGCCTTTGCTTATCACAACCGCAATGCATCTATGAAATATTGAGTTGGAGAGCTTCACAAGGAGGTCAACCGAAATCTCATCTGACACAGCCGCTTTGAGCTCGTCTAGAGACGAATACTGGCGTGCGTTCTTGTAGACACGGCGTGTTATGATGCCCCACAATTTTTCGATGGGGTTTAAATCTGGTGAGAGTGATGGCCAGCCCACGATGGGGATGTTGAGGTCGTCGCGAAAATTCTTTGTAGCTCGAACTCGATGAATGCTTGCGCTATCGTGCTGGAAAATGTAGTCGCCGTCATGAACGCCGTCTGCGCGCTCGGAGAGATACGTCATGAGCGCCTGTTGGTAGTCGAAGGCGTCTTGATTCCCCTTGAGAAAGGCAAGCCGAGTCTTGCTGTGTACCTCGGGCACGCCCTGTTATACAGCACGGTGCACAAAGCGAGGAAGCGTGTGCGAACACCTTCCACAAGGATTGGTGACTCGGAGCAATTTGCATAGAGTGCGATTGGTGTTGCCTGCGTAAAGCAGAGCGACAAAGGAAAGCGATAACCTCTGTACTTCGTGATGAAAAGAGAGATTGCCTATTTAGGTAGAGGGAACGGATTTGTTACTCACTTGGAGTTTGTATGCTACTGTGTAACCCTAAATGAATTGACTGTAACTGGGTCTGAGAGCTCAGACTGTCTGATTGGTCGTTAATGTGCAATTATGGCTAATCCCCAGGTCGCACGTAATGCTGACTTCTTTCCGTGTTAAATGCGCAGCTGAGTAGTCTTGCTGGCACTTATGTTAGCAGTGGCTAAGTACGGCGAACTTTCGGTTCGGCCTTAGAGTTGTTGCGCGAATAGTTATCTGGCAGCGTGGGCTACGGCGGTGTAGCTCCACACGTGTAACCCCGTTACATGTTTCCACCGCGTCTGGGTCCATGCAGTGCGAACACGTGTGGGTGAGGAGAGGGGTATTCAATGGGGGCGCAGCGAACTCACATGAGTAAGCGATGCGTGGCTGTGCTGTTTGTTGAATGCCGGCGTCGTGGTGCGATCAGTTGAAGAGGAAGGTGGAGCGAGCGTGTCACTTGTTGTCTGTCGCTGCGAACTGCTGAATGGATTTTTGCTGTTGTGTATGGCTCAGCAGCTGGTTGTTCTCGAAATCTGTAAGGGTGCGCTGTCCCAAACAGCCCCTCAAACACGGCACACATGCTTGAGCGTCTTGAGGAAGCGATCTCCCGACTTGGAGGGAGGAGGAGCGACTTGAACACTTGAAGGTAAAATTGCAACTGAATTAAAAAGCTGTTATGGTTCCTGTCGCTACTCCTACTTAGCCTCAAGGGCTCCTAGAGGTTTTATGAATAAAATCTACACATGCAGATATAAACCTGCTAAACTGATATATAAAATCTTGGGTACTCTGAGGTTCAACCCATAAGACCTTGAACTTGAAGTCCTGTGGAAAGTTCCATGCAAAGTGATTAGTGGAGAAATACGCAAGCGCGTGCGAACTATCAGTGTGGAAGTAATAAATAGCTCTTTGTGAACTAAGGATCTCATTCTAGCCTTGTATTGTTTGAAATTGATTTCCAATGTCTTGATTCTTGGTATCTTGGTTTGTTTGGAGGAATGGTGAAGATGTTGGGCTATTTATTGGCAGAGGTACTTCACTGGACATCCAAAATTATACCTCCACGTTCACTTCGAGCGAAGCTGCAAAACCAGTGTAGCTAGAAGAATGGATATTCTCATTCGCGTAGCGTAACATAATATACCTCACCTCAACAAACAAAAAAATATATCTCCGCGGTTAATTCCATATTCAAGATCAAAATCCGTTCCACACCGATATACGCTTGGAGGCCGATTGAAAGAAGTACCATGGTGTGGGTGAACGAGCAAGCATCACGTCTAGAAGTGTGCTATAGCCTCGCATTACCCACCAACTAGTGGCGCACGCACTTCAGCAAACAAAATATGAAGTGGATAAAGCAGCCGGTTGAAACCATCCAGCGCAACCTGAAGTGGTACATCAGCGAGCGGACTGGACAACTAGTGCATTCAAACGCACTGCTGGTTTGTCAAGGTAACAAACATCCCATGTCAACCGCGATGTGAGTCATGATAGAGCTGACATCGACCAACTGAGCGTATGAGCGCCGATAAGGAAGCGAATCGTTGCATGCATTTATAGATAAACCTGCCAAATTTGATATGACCCGTAGACAGGAAATATATCATCTATAACAGTTTGATCGTATTATAAAGGTGGCAGCGCCTTCCAGTCATTGTAGCCTCCTAAACAACAAAAAGAGCACGAATTCGTGGACAGCAGACCATTCCAACCTGCCCCCAGCCACAAACACTTTGACAGGTACATTCACCAAATCACAACGATGCCGTCACGACCAAAAACGGCTAGTAACCTGACATTCGAGCAGAAGAAGATCTGCCTGTGGCACGACGCTAACGCCGCTCTCACGCAGCTCCAGCTCGCAACAAGGTCAAAGCGAGAGCTCAGCCTCGTCAAGGCGCCGGTCCAGGGGACCATCTCCGGCATCCTGCGTGACCGCACGAAGTATCTGCTCGCGAAGGAAGCCGACCTCAAGTGCAAGCGAACGCGACCGCTCGCCTTCCCAGCTGTTGATGAAGCACTTGCCAATTGGGTGCTGCAGTGCCAAGCGAAACGCGTGATGCTTAGTGGAGATTTGATCAAAGCGAAAGCAAAGAGGTTCGCCACACTAAGCGGTGTCCAGGACGATCAGCTGCTGCCATTTTCTAACGGTTGGCTCCAGGCATTCCAAAGACGCCACGGCTTCAAGCAGATGAGCTACCACGGCGAGAGCGGTTCAGTGAACGCTGAGCAGATACCTGCGCAGCGTGATGCGATTCGAGAGCGCTTGAACGGGGTCTCGTTAGCCGATATCTATAACATGGATGAAACGGGACTCTTTTACTGTCTCGCGCCCGACAAGACCATCGCCCGGCGGCAAGTGGAAGGATCGAAGAAGAGCAAGACTCGCGTGACCGTCACTCTGGCGTGCAACGCGGATGGCTCGGACAAACGCGAGCCGTTTATCATTGGGCACGCGAAGAAGCCTCGCTGTTTCCAGAAGAAGACTGACGATCAACTGGGGTTCTACTACCGGAGCAACCTTAAAGCGTGGATAACCGGTGTTTTGTTTCAGGAGCGGCTGCGTGAATTCGACGACGACATGTGCGCTCAGCGGCGCAACGTCGTGTTCCTCCTCAACAATACATCAGCGTACACAGTCAACGGCATTGAACTGCAAAGTGTGACTGTTGTGTTCCTTCCTCCTAATACAACATCGAAACTGCAGCCAATGGACGCTGGGGTCATCGCGTCATTCAAGCGTTGACCCCGGCATCGACAGCTTCAGCACACACTGGATCTGGAGGAACAAGGATCTCAAGCAAACATCTACACGGTTGACCAGTTCACAGCGATGAAGTGGATCAAATCCTGCTGGCGAGAGGTTCCGAGCGAGGCCGTTCTGAATTGCTTTCGGCACACCGGGCTCGTACTCGGTCGTACGACCACTCGCAGATCGCGGATCGGCGCCAACGAGCAGCTGAACATCAGTCTGCTGGCGCAGATGCAGCAGCTGCGCATCCGCGACCCGATGGACCTGGACGACTTCATTTGCTGTGTGAACGAGGTCAATACGGAGGTAGAAGCATTTACTGCTACAGACTTGCTGAGTGAAGATGTGGACGTCGCGTTCCTGGCCACAGCACAAGACAGCAGCGATGACGATGAACCTGCAGAGTCTGGTGTCACGAGTGATGGCGTCTCCAGTGCGTCTTTAGATATCAGCATTGAAAGCAAGGTGGACGCTGTAGGAGCTGTGATTTTTATGCTAGGTGATCATCCAGATTTAGAGAGACGTGTGATGGGAGACCTGCGTACGCTACAGCAGCGGCTACGTGAAGAGCTTCGAGTAGAGAAGGAAAATGCTCTCACTCAGACGCTGATTCGCAGTTACTTTTCAGCTGCGCCAACGATGCAATAGCAACAGAACAACAAGCAAAATCGATAGTGATAGCAAATGCAAAAACCTCCGTTTTTAACGCAGCCGCAATTTATTTTACGATTTCGACCCCTTTCCAAAAACGACACTTTTGTGACTGCACGAAGGCGGGATTTGAACCCAGACCAGTTGCGTGGGAGGGTCGGGCCCACACCACTGAGCCAGATCCCAGATCCCAAAATATCAAAATTGACAAGATTCTTCATCAAATATCATTTTTACCCATCATCAAATTTGCTACATACGTTTATATAGGAACGGAGTCAGTGGATCGTCGCCCAGTCATATATACAAGGATATCAAGTTTTTCAGGGATCAAATTAGCCAGGTTCATCTGTAATGGCTAGCGAAAAACATCACATTTTTTACAACGCTTGATTCTTTGATTTTTCTTGTGAATACATCTTGGTCCATTTTCTTAGCATGAGAACAGGCAGATGTCCGTCAAGTGTCGGCGCGTTCGTACTGTCACTATCAAGCGTAAAGTTAGGATGCTATTTGTGTCCAGTAGTACGTCTTCCTCTTTCAACATACACGATACGGTGGACACTTCAGAAGCCATTTTTTAAGCTGTTCGTTGCAATCTGCAAGCAATGGAATGGCAGCGAGCAGAAGAAATGTCAGAACTAGGGTGTGATGAGTGGTTTCATTCGTCTCGTGGGCTGAAAACTAAGAGTAAAGTTGGCAAGTGAACTGCCGTGCATCTCCAGGGATAGCAACTGCATGCTCAGCATTTCGAATGTGCGCGCCATCAGAAAATAACGTTTGAGAAATATTTGAATGGTCATGGGTGATACATACGCAGTTATGTTTGCTTTGCGTAGCTACATCACCCGTCAAGAAATCCAGCAGTCGTGGGAAATCGGTCAGAGCGCGAGTGTTGAAAAGAGATCAGGATGGGTATCGTGGGACGAATTTCATGAACCCACCGTGGTCGTCATTGTCCACCACAGTGCACTAGGCAATATTCAGGCGCTCAGACGAACGCACTGAGTTGGTTGAGAGTGGTCACATCCATGTAAACAATGAATGAATTTGATTATTTACACACGACCAACTCTGTCATGTATATGAATCAGCCCACTGAGAACAAACGCGGCAGACCTGGATGACCACGAAGTCCAACCCAACCAGCATTACTCTGTAATCCATGTACTGTGAGCGCATTCGTCGCACCGCAAGTGACGAAAGATCCTTATATTATTCGCTCAGTGCAGGCGACGCTCAAGGAGACAACTGGTTCCTTCCCATGATTCCCATCTCAATCACTTTTCAGAACTCGTGCACTTTGTCCTTTTCCCAAAACTGTTGGATTTCTTAGTGGGTGACGTGGCTATACAACGCAACGATCAGCAGCAATGCTTGCGTGTGGGCTTGTGGGGGTCGCTCAACCACTGCCCTCTCTCTTGTTATTCTTGCTGTTCCCCTTGTTGTGTATGCAGTTCCTGTATCTGCAGTCTCAACTTGTTCCACACACACGAATCGCACCCGCTACGTCAGGCTCAAATCCTGCACCAACAAGTAGCCCCCTCATGACTTTACGAGTCACTTTCCTCGTTCCCGAAGGTCCTGTCACATTCGACAAGGAAGATGAGCTAATATGCAAAATGGCTACGGTAGTGCCCACTGTACCGTCGTCTGAGGCAATCAGGTTGCCAAATGCAAAGATCTCTCGCGTCCCACTTTGAACACCACAGACCCAAGCACTGGAGGGTGTCAGTATCAACGCACAAATCAAGGCTTGGTGGACGCCATTGCGAAGTGCATACTTCGTGTTACTGTGTCATCTGCTCGTGAAGGATGCGGTAAACAACGTGATCAGTCCGCATCAGCCCAAATACCTTCATCTGATACTAGTAGTATATTGCGGAACTCACAACTTCAAAGTGGAGCCTCTAGAGGACGCGGTGTCCCTCTTCTACTTCAGTGACCTTCGCGCCGGTCGTAAACTTGGGTCGTTGCTCAGCTTGCGTCGGGTTTCTGCGCACTGCAACATCAGAAATCAAGTGCGAAGAATCACGCCTGCCAACGATCTTTGAACTCAACTTCATCACCACAGAGGTATCAACATGAGTTAGTTCACAGCTTCCACTTGAAGTAGGCGAAGGGATCCCAGTTCCAGCTAGCTGTTCTCTCGCGGTATCATCACCGTCACGACACACATGGAGGCTTTAACCCAATCGAGCATTGCTCTTGATGACTCATCGGGATTGGTTCTTGAGCTGCTCGGTCCTGTTCTGTTCCGACTTCCCCGTGCTGATCCAGGCAGGAGCATTGAGCTGAGCAACTCAGTTTGATGTTTACCTCTTGCAGCACAAGCACCCAGCAACCAAGGCCAAGACCACCAACAAGACTCTGCAGACACCCTCAAAGCAACAACTCCAACGATGACTCTCCTGGGACTCGGCTCGCTCCGCCTCGGGCAATTGCTCATCGCTCTCGCATGCGTTGTCAGCCAAGCGCAAGAACTGGTCAAGGAAGACGACGGATCGGGCAACGTGAAGATGCTCTTCCAGACCAAGCTCTGGAAGACCCCAAACATCCACTACTCGGCTGGCGAGGGCTGGACTGCGGTCCCTGGTATCCCTATGGCACCAAGTACCTACGACGGCAACTACACTGCGGAAGAAGGCTGGTTCGAGTACGATATCAAGACGTCGCACCTCGAGTTTGTCTTCAACGATAACAACGGCGTCTGGGACAACAACGACAACAAGAACTACCTGGTCGAGAAGGCTGGCACCTGGGCGGTGGTCACCAAGATCACGGAGCAGCCGACGCCAAAACCTGTGCAGCAGTACGTCGACAGCGCCGGGTACGCGGTCACGAGTGTCCATGAGTCTG
>JALBZZ010000818.1:0-13959 GCA_038051095.1 Globisporangium irregulare
GACACATTCACGTCTACAGGGCCGTTCAGGATACGCCAAATCGTCATTCTGCTTGGCGCAACTGGTAGATTGAACGTGGCCTTCGCCCATGCAACCAGCTCATGTTGTGTGAGCTCTGAATGCGATGCATGATGCGCGCGCGCGTGACTTTCGTCGGCATCGTGGTTGTTCATTGATGCAGCACAAATGCGCGCGAAATTTGAAAGAAAAGTTATGTGCAGTAGGGTTACCAGAGCTGCCTTCAACTTTTACTGGTGCGTTTGACTTGACATTTGTATACATGCGGCCCACCAAACGACTGATCATGAGGTTTTTCGTTAAAATAAGGGTCTTCTATTCCGATTTGATGTTCCTCCAAATGAGGGAAGCCCCACATCTTGAAACGACGCACGATCTACAGCAGCTTCCCCATATTCGTCACCACCGCCCTACCTCTCTCTCTCTCTCTGCTGCATGCTCCTCACCCCCCGTCTCGCGCTCGTGACCCTCACTGCCGCTCACTCGCAAGCACCATGTACAAGACGCAGGCGAAGATCGACAACATGAGCACAGCGGACTGGCACCAGTATCACCAGTTGCTCGCGAACCGCCAGCTTGTCGAGTACTTTGCGAGCGAAGTGGACCGCTTCTCGCGCACGGCGCTCAAGCCCGACGACGTGCTGCGGCGCTTTAGCCTCAACGGCGACGGCCAACTGGACGTGAAGGAGTTTTTGCTGGCGCTCAAACGGCTCGGCATCCTGCAGCTCTCACCTTCTACAGCAGCAGCGTTAGGCGACACCAGCAGTAGTAGCAATGGCTCCATCCGGCAGCAGCAGCAAGAGCAGCAAATCGCAGACGCACTCATGAAAGGAAAAGAGCTCTACTCGGTCTTCTGTCCCTCGCAGGCCAAGAAACTAGGTGCGTGTTGAATGTTTTATGCAGAGTATTTGTAGCGGTTATTGTGTGTATGGTGGGGATCTCATATGTATACTCTTTCTCTCTCTGTTGTCTAAGACATTGACATGTTCTGCCGCATCATGACCGAGTGGTCCCTGCAGCTCATTCGCGTGCGTCACGATCTTCAAAATCAGCAGCAAAACCAGCAGCAGCCACGACCGAGCAGCTCTGCTGGGAAGAGCAACAGCCACAGCGTTCAGCCTTCGTACAAACACTACGACTCGCCCGGACCGGTCTCCGCGCCGTACGCGACCGAGAACTCACGCTTGACTGGCAGTGGTGGTGACTATGGCAGTAACAGGAGTGGCAGTTCCAGTGGCGGCATCCCGCAGAGCCTCCATGGCAACCAAAACGGTAACAACTGCGAGAGCGACGCGATCTGGCGACGCATCTCGGACACGATCGCGCAAAACCTGGACAAGCTGAGCCAGATCTTCTTCAAAATGGACATCACGTGCTCGGGGAGCGTCAGTCGCGAGGAGTTTGAGCTGGGAATGAGCCACATCGGCGTCTTCCTCACGCCGCGAGAGTACGAGAAAGTGTACGACTCGCTGTCGCCAGAGCTCAAGGACTTTACGAATACGAGTAGCGGTGGTGGTGGTGGTGGCAGTGGTGGTGGTGGTGGTGGCAGTGGTGGTGGTGGAGGCACGAGTTCTAATAGTGGCGCAAAGGTACCCTTTGCGGTCAAGTACGCCGACTTTCTCGCGCTCTTCCATGGGAAGTCACCGCTCGTGCTGCCGACAAAGTCCAAGCAGACGTCGCCGCCCGTAGCGGGCATGGGCAACGCGCGCCTCTGGGACTTTCTCGTGCAGTCGATCGACAGGTTGGCGCCGCTCTTCCAGCAGTTTGAGAAAATCAACCAGCGCTACGTGACGCCCGATACGTTTCGTGACTGTCTGCTGCGCTGTGGACTTGCTCTCAGCAACGCCGACTATGCTGCGCTACGCGTGCGACTACTGCCATTCACGTGCGTGCTTTGTGGTGATCATGGTGCTTGCATATCTTTTCAGCGGCTGATCACTAACCTTGGTAGCATGATTTCTTGGCTTGTTCAGGGATTCATCGACAGGAGCGATCGGCTTAGTTCCGCTCATGCAGGCGCTCAGGGCGAGCGACCACAGCTCGATGAAGACTTCTACAACCTCATCGCCAATCGCGATGCCCTCGGCGCGCGCGCAGACGATCGACGTCTCGCCGATTCGCACGGGACGCCGAACGAATTTCCAGTCGGTGCACGAGAGCTATAACCCGAGCAGCAGTTTCTCCAGCGCGGCGTCACCGTACCCAGCTGGGAAATCAAACGAGCAGCGGTACGAATAGTTATACCTGGATGTGGATAAGCAGCTCCTGCTTTTGGGTAAGAGAGTCTCTCACTAGAATTGATTGAATGAATGGTACTGTTCCTATGCGATTGTAGAAACGTCGAAGCGAACCGGACGATCGTGAAGATCAGGGACGAAAGCCGGTGGAGGAGCGACTGCACTATGTATGGGAACCCCGAGGCAGCCACCTCTTCTGGAAGCCCAGACGCAACTGGAGCAGGAGGAGCGGCAGCAACGTACGAAGACCCGATGTTCTCTGGCCGACCGCAAGCCCCCCTTGAGAAGCGGATTTTGCTCAAACTCCAGCAAATGAAAGAGCTCGGGCAGCTGGGCACATCGTCGCCGCAGGCAATCTTCCCAGGAGATCGCTTTGGCCGCATCACGCGCGGCCAGTTTCGCCAGAGCCTCGTGCACCTGAGCGTACTGGCGCGCTACGCCGAGGTCGAGACGCTCTTCTGGACGCTCGACCCGAGTGGTCGCGGGTACATCGTGAACCACGACCTCTACGACCACTTCAATTCGTTCTCGACGACCCGGTCAGCAGACCCATCCTCCTCTTCATCTTCGACAGCTCCCTGGAGCACGTTGCCCGCGATCAGCACGGACGGATCATTTTCACCGACTCACACAGGCTCCCAGCCTTCAGCAGGAACAGCTGGGCGACTACCGCGCTCGGCTCAGAAAGTGCTGGAAGGCATGATCATGGAGCTGCCACACTTGCTCGCGATCTGCCAGCACAATGACACGAGCCAGAGCGGAACGGTCTCCCCACAGGAGCTACTCACCGCGATCCAGGAGCTCGGCATCTTGGCGTCCACATCGGATCTGCAGGCTGCGATTTTCGCGATCTACAGCGGCATGGAGACTTCGGGGAGCCCTCCGCTCGTTCCCTACAACCGCTTGGAGGCGCGTCTGGGCCAGCTCTGCAGCGACCTACTCTCGCCTAAAAAGCGCAAGAAGCACCTCTCGACCACATCCGTGCTGCTTGCCCCGCAGGAGCAGTCCTACGACGAGCTCATCGGCGGCAAGCACGAGTTCGACATGCACACAGTGAGCGAGACCGACGCACTCTGGAACTGCCCGCGGCGGAAGATGAACCATGACCACCGCGCGACCAAGACGTCGGTGCGCATCTCAGACCACATCTCGGACGACGTGGGGCTCGTACAGACGCGGCTCACGTCTCAGTCTGTCCCAAAGAACATGCAGCAACAGCAGCAATACCAACGCAATGGAGGGAGAGGAGGCGTGAGCCCCTCAGAGAGCAACGAAGACATCGCGAACCGCAAGCTGCGCATAAACCGCCTCGCCGTGATCTCAATCCTGCACGACCTCCTGGAACGCCGCATCGACCTCAAGACCGCGATGGACCTGCATCGGAACGCGGATGTGCACGGCCAGGTGAACAGAGAAGACCTCGCGGAGATCCTGCTGACGTCGCGCTTGAGTTTGAATTTTTCGTCGTCGTCGTTAGGGATTTCCGCGCGCGAGTTTGTCGAGACGCTCTACCCTTCGCACTCGCAGCAGGGCAGCATTGGCATCACGTACTTGGACCTGTTGCACCGCGCCAGCGACCTGCTCACCGAGCTGAAGCGCGAGACCCCAACGAAAACGCCAAGCGGGTTCCAGGGCGGCAACTCCCAGCAGCTGCAGCGCCAGGCTGCGCGTCGCCTCAACTCGAACGTGGAAATTGGTCTGTCGTCACCAGTGCACGGCAAGGGACAGCAGGGTCTGGCCGTCGTGGCCGGAGCTGGTAGCACTTTGAGCAGCAGCAGCTTTTCAAGCGACGAGGCTTCAGTCCGACGAAAATTACTCTGTGAGAGCCGCTTAAAAGAGCTGCTGCTCAGCGACAGCGGCCGCCAGAGCGCTGGGATCCTGATCCGCCACGCGTTCAAAGGACTGGCGCCGAGAGAGATGGTCGTGCCGATCGAGAACGGCGAGTATGAGGCCATGTGCCGCTCGAACGATATCAAGCACGTCTGCTACCGGCTCGGACTAGACCTCGACATGAGCGAGCAGCAGTTTGTGATCCTCACGGTGGACCGCACCGGCGCGGGCTTCATCTCGTCCCCACAGCTCCTGGAGTTCTTCACGCAGCTCGCGTTCTCGTCGTCGTCATCAACTGAGCCGTCTCCATTGTCTTCGCTTTCGCCTCCGAGAGTCACAAAGGGCGGTCAGTTCCCAGGATTCGACAACTTTAAGACGCAGCTACAGCGACTGGCACCTACCACGAAACCCGGAAGCGACACTTTCTACACTGGGTACACCTCTCGATCTCGAGGTCAGCAGATGCAGCAGCAAGCGCAAGGCCAGGGGCACGAATCCTGGAGTCCTGTGCAGGCAGGTTGACCTGCATGAGTAAGTTCACTAGTTGGACTACCTGTAGCTACTTCTGCTTCTACCATGTACCTAATAGATATACTACTCTGAATATCCACCCACCTAGACTTCCTGACTCCCTGACTACCAGCTTTAACGTGAACCGAAGGTGCTCCAAAATACCCAGGTCGTCCATACTAAAATTAGAGACCGCAGAGAGATAGTTGACCATGCTTGTTCACACCATACATCTCGCATTTCTCATTTTTCTCCCTCCACACCATCACCGCTGAACAAGGCGAGATGGCGGCGTCGCCTTCTTCTTCACATCACGGCAGCAAGGGGCTCCCGCGACTCATCTACCCGCCGCCTGTCTCCAAGCAGCTTGTGTCGACCAAGGACGTGGGCAAGATGGGCCGCACGACGAGCGGCATCGGCGGCGTGCTCGAGACGCTGCAGATGAAGATCGACTCGCTCGAGCGCGAGATCCGCGCGGACGAGAAGGGCAAGCAGGACTACGACGACCAGCTCTTCCGGCTGAGCAAGCGCCGCGAGGACCTGGCGGCGAAGCTCCGCGAGAGCCTCGACTGGACCGCGCTCTTCGACAGCAAGATCAAGCCGCTCGAGGGCAAGTACAGCGAGACCACGGAGCACATGCAGGCGCAGTACGAGGACGCCAAGCTGCGCCACGAAAAGGGTATCCGCGTGCTCATGGACAACTTCGACTACCACCCGGAGTTCAAGCGCTTCAGCGACACGTTCTCCGCGGTGCCCTTCCGACCCAAGTAATATATCGAATAATGTGAAACCCCACTAGACAAATGGCACTTGCACTTGCACTCGCATTCACACCCAAGGCTGCTCGTCCATTTCAAATGCGACGTTGTGGGCTTGTTACCTGAGTACACCAATTTCGTGGTGACTTTTTTCCATCGCTCTTGCTGCCCAGAACATTCAATAATCGTGATGTTAGTTCCATCTTGGCAGTAGTTCTACTGCTGCATCCACACGCGTGACTGGTTTGGTGGAACTGTGCTGACCATCATAGCCTGCATTGTTGACATCGAATGTAGTTTTGAAGCCATGAATGAGTGAGCACCTGAGACCTGAGCGAGATTACTGAGACGGACGATTGAGATTGATCAACAGCTCAGCCGCAATTGTCCGAGCGTTTACTGTACTCTTGAAAGAGTCAGCAGCTGTGTCTCTTTGGAGTGCGTTTGATTGGCGGAAAAGAACGATAATTGGTGATTAGGTATAGGGGCCCCAGCCATCTGACTCAAGCCAATATCTCCAGAAATAATATTTAGAGCAAAACGATAGCTTCTATTGAAGATCAACTAAGTAATTAACATTCTGAAAATCGATACCCTTACGAAAATGGATGGATTACTCTTTGATTGTGAAAGCGGGCGGAACCCAGCTGCATGCCCTGAACTTTCCCGCAGTTTGGCCTGTCCAAACGCGGATAGGGGTTCAGTAAAATGACTTGGTCAAACTATCGGATTGACTAATCCTCTTTAAAATCTTTAGCATTGGGACAAATCCGGTTAACTGACTTGACAGCTGTATGTGCGCTACTCTTTACGACAGATAAGAAGGGCATTTTACCTCGCTACCAGCCTCGGGGTGGAAAGAACCGATTGATCAAAGCTCAAGAGGAGCCCTTGCGTCTGGTTGTCCGCGTACAGACAAACAGTAAAGGCCGATCGACCGATTGAGGCGGTAGCGAAAACGCGCGCGTGGCACAACAGAACAGCTCTCTCTCTCTCTCTCTCTCTCTGTCTCTCTCGATTAGGTGGGCGGGCAGTGGGCATTACGCGAACGTGCGTACGTGAAGCGTGTGTGTGAAGTGGCGACCCTCCTCCTCTATAATCAGTTCCTGCGCCGTATCCGCATTTACCAGTACGCGCTCAGCTGCAGGTCCCAGATTACAGTACTACCAGATCACACACTCAGTGGCTGACTGCGTGGGTGTGGAGCATGCCGGTGCGATGGCAACAGAGGCGAGGCGCAGCTAAGGCGCTGTGGATGCTGTTCGCGGTGGCAGTCGCGGTGGTGATGACAACGACAACAGTGGTGGTGACAGCGCAGAACTCGACGACCGCGACGACGACGACGACTACGACCAGTGGCAGTAGTAACAGTGCGGCGGTGGTGAATCTGCTGAGCGATGGCAGTGCTTCCGGGAACGCGAAAGTGGGAGTCGCAGGCGAGGCGTCCAGCTCCGGGTCGACGACGACGACACCTGCCCCGACGCCGTCGCCAACTTATCTGCCTGACGACTGCACCGCTTGCTGCGAGCCCAGAAGCAGTTCAGATAGCAGCGAGTCATCGACGTCCAACAGTTTGCAGCTTGCGTGCTGTAACAACCCGCTCGATTTTTTAGGCACGAAGAACGGCGAGTGCACTGGACTTCCTTGTTGTACGTACAAAGGCCGCAAAGCTCAAAAGCGCAATGCATGGTATCCGTGTGTGCTGTTCCCGACGTGCCAGAACGACGCAGAAACAGCGAACGAGTTTTGCAACGCGGATTCGACGTGGTATTACACAGTGGGCGCGAACTTCACATGCACTGACAGCTGCTGCGCGGGGCCGGTGCTCGAGTCCTCGAACGTGTGGAACGGCGTGGTGAACGCGATCCCGGGTCAGCTCGACGCCACGTTCTCCATGCAGTTCACGCCGAGCGACTTTCTCAAAGTCTTCTACTCAACGACCACCCCGAAGACACTGGTGCAGATCATGCTCGCGAGTCCTTTTGGATACAGCTTCACAGAGAGTTCGACGTGCGTGATCGAGAAAGCTGCGACCACGACCGTGGCAACGGGGAAAGCCGCGACCAAATGCGTGACATCGACGTTCAACAACCGCACGCACTTGACGATCGATATCCCTGTGGAGTTCCGCGCGAACGAGTCGTTCATCGTGACGTTTGACCGCATCGAGACCCCGAGTGGTGTGGACGACAGCACGGTCTCGACCTCGTACTCGACCGACCAGAACCTCGCACCGGTGTATTTTATCTTTGACGACTCCGAAGGCGCGGTCTTCAACACGTTTTACCGTGTGACCGACCTCGGCATGGCGCGTCTCTCGAGTGGCGCGTTCCTCCCGGAGAACATCTATCCGGGGAACTCGGGAAACGCGAGTCTCGTGTTCTACACGGACGCGCGCGTGCCAAACGGAAGCACGCTCGAGCTCAAGTTTGCGTCCAAGTGGAAGTTCACATCGGATGCAGTGTGGTCCTGGGAGACTTTCCCGGCGAATGAAGATGCTGACGACGAGGACACCTCCACCTCGGAGCTTGCAGTGGTTGGGAACGACACGACTAGCAACATGTTGCTGGCGCCAGCAGATGTCACGAGCGACGACTGGCGAAACAAGTTTACACAGGCTGTCTACAGCGCGAATGACAACGTGTGGAAGCTTGTGGTGGAGGAAGACATGGAGATCGGGTGGATCAGCTTGAGCGTCGACAAGGTGCAGAATCCGTCGGTGTCTTATTCGGGCGTGAACTTTGCAAATATCCAGATCCGCGACTCAGCGCAGCGACTGATCGTCGACGGCGGATTCTCTGCGATCACGGTCGACATGGTCTCTGGCGCAACTGCGAGTCCGTACAACTACGTGACCATGGTCGTGCTCATCTGCACGTTGCTGTTCTGCACGGTCGTGATCCGTAGCAACGGACTGGCGTTCTCACTCGGCTCGATCTGGACAGACATCACTGCGATCTGCACGGTGCTAGCGCTGTGCACGGCGATCCTGAACAACCTTATCTGGGCGTTCTACCGCAGCAGCTCGTATTTTTACGTCTCGCGCCTGTATTTGTGCTTAACGTTCACGATGCTCACTGCCGTTTGCTTCCACTGGGGCACAGTGCTGAACCTACGTCTCCGCAAGCTGCCGAAGAAGACCACATCGATCGCGTTTGCAGTCATCAACGCGCTCTTTTACGCATTCCAGGCGGTTTTCCTCTTTTACCATCGCGATCTCATCTCACGCGTGTACGAGTCAGAGAACAATTCGCGATCGTACGCGAACCAGCAATGTAAGAACGGTGACTTCGTGCCGGACGACAACGTGTTCTCCGACATCCAGGGCTACTTGTGGAGTTGCTACGCGCAGGACGAAGACCGGTTCTTCATCACCGCGACGACTGTGACGCATGTGCTCTTCCTGGCGCTAACGATCACGGTCATGGCGCTCGGATTCATGGTCATGCGCCGAGGAAAGCTGCTCTTGGTGAATGCAACTGGTCCACACCAAATCGTGCTGATGAAGGCTCTCCGCCTCTACTACGCGCTGATTGGCGTCGTGACGCTGGTGTATCTGCTCTCGTGGATTGTGCAAATCCTCTCTCGAAGCAACCGGTACATTTCATACCCGTGGTATTACATCTTCACAGTCTGGCTGCCGTACTCAATTCCGCCGAGCTGCCTGATTTTCCTGCAATGGAATGCGACAGCGAAGTCGTTGGGACACGCAGACGGCGAAGCCAACAGTCCGCTTTCCGAGTTTGGATACGGCGAGATTCGCACGCCGCTCTTTTCGTTCAGCACCGCGGATCGATGGAGTGAGAACTCCATGAGGGAGTTCGACGACTTGGACGCCGATGGTGCATCGTCTTCGGGTGACTCGAGCGACAACTATCCGCACACTACGAACACGGACGACTACATCGGTCTCTCGATGGCGCTCGAGATGAACGAGATCTTCAACCAGGGCTGCTTCATTGCGATTCAGCGACTCGAAGTGGATCTCCAGACCAAGGCGAGCATGTGGAAGCAGATCAGTAACACGGACACGGTGATGTCGATCAGCAAAGACAGTGTGACCGCCGCCGCGAATGGGCGATTCCTATACACTTTCTTGGCAGTGCCGCGCATTCCAGTGTCTGCGACCGATGAACGAGTGCGGATGGTGGTCTACGCTCTGAGCTCCGATGCACCTTCGTCTGGAAGAAACGATCACTCGGAGATCACTGCTGATACTGTTTTGGCTGCGCTCGAGCAACGAAGTACTGGTCCGGATGAAGGAGGCGAAGATGGTGCGGGCAGCAGCCAGCGCACATTTGGGTCATCGTCGTACGCGGAACTGGACACTGGTGGGCTTCAGAGCTCGCAGGCGATCGAAGAGCTCTTTGAAATGGAGTCCGAAGGCGGCTCGTCGCAAAGCTCGTCGGCAGTTGGCATTCCGAGTTTCAATGTGGTCGCAGAGTTCACGGTGACGACGAACGCGCTGGTGACTGCGGGCGCTCGCCGCGAGCAAGTTTCTCTTATCGCCGCTGAGAACTCGTACAGACAAGTCGGTCCAAACACGATCCCACCAAAGCTCTCGATTCACACGGTGATCCCTAAGGCGGCAGGCGCAAAGTACGGCTTCACGGTCGCAGGTGTCAGCGGACTCTCTGCGGCGCACTCGATCAGTAGTCAGTACCACATCCGTGAGCAGGGACTTCTTGTGGTCGAGGATCTCACGGAAAGCCGCTTCAGCAACCTGATCCCCCGTCAGATCCTTGAGATCATCATCCGACATCGCTCCAAGTGCCTTCTGATCGCCCAGCACGAGCTCGCGCGTCTTGAGGCGTACGACAGGCAGCGCCAGAAAGGGTCAGACCGCGGTATCTATGAGAATTTGATCCAGCAGATCCAGGACGACGGCGACCTAAACCGCTGTCGTGAATGGATGAACCAGCGTATTGGGAAAATGAAAGAGTACGTCTCGCTGATCAGGCGATTGCGACGACTGTACGTGACGCGGGACCAACATAAGAACTACTTCAAGCCGAGCACGGAGAAGAAGAATTCGCAGCTGCGGTTCTTGCCTATCAATCTGCATTTGCAGGAGATGTGGGTTGGCCCTGCAGACACGTTTGCAGACTCGCAGCGATCCGGAAAGCTCTCGAGTGACAACGACGGAAGTGCAGCAGGAGGGCACAACAGTGCTGGAGTGTACGATATCGTGACGGTGGGGGCGATGGCAGCGCACGTGTACAAGTTCAAGAACGGTGGGATCCTGGGTCTCGAAGAGCAGCACTCCAAGCTGAAGCCGCGAGCCCATGAAGAGCCTGGCTCGACCGCTGCACACCACCAGAACCCACTCTGGACCGAGGAAGAGCAGAAGGCGGACAACGTGGAATGGGAGATCCAGCAGCGAATGGACGTGTGCTTTCCGCAGGCAGTGGCGGCGCTCGTGACTGCGTTCACTCGCAAGATCGACTTGGCGCTGCAGAATACGCAACCAGAACTTGGTGTGGTGATGCTGGAGCAGATGGAGAAGTTGGGCTTTTTGTTCAATGTCGAGAGTCTGGTGTCGACGCACGGAAACGAAGCAGGTATGCTCGAAGACATGGCTGGCGCTGTGAACGAGCTGCGCAACATTCGATTTGTGCTAGTGGACGAAAATGATGAAGACGAGGATTTTGATGACGAGCAAGTGCGGACTGTTGACCGCGCGACGACGCTGTCGTTCCACATGGACGAGGAAGAGACCAAGCAGCAGGGGGGCGTCGCTAATTCCGCTGTGGGCCACTCGCGCTCGCACTTGACGTCATCGTCTCACTCGGGCTCGTCGTCGTCAAGCACTGGAATCGCTGGCGTCGTGGACGTGAACGTGTTCACGAACATCGACGACGCGCTCTCGGATGGTACGAGCTCGTCTCGCCGCCGTCGTCGCCGCGCAGGCGACGGGTCTTCGTCTTCGGACTCGGGCAAGAGCCCACACTCGCCATCTCAGCGCTCGGGATCTATCGCCGCGTCGGCATCGTTTAGTGGCGTCGGTCAGCGACTGCTCAATACGTTCATCAAGGCGAAGAACCACAAGCTGCTCGGCGGTATTGGCGGTAATGCACCGTCGTCGCTCGCGCCAACGTCCGTGGACAAGCTCTTTGGGTACACACATTTGGTGATCCGCATCAAGGTGCGCTCGAACAGCAAAGTGAAGCTGTCCGAGTACCTACGCGATGGCGGTGCAGTCAAGGTCTTGCCCGTGCTCTTTTCGCAGGGCATCAACGAGAAGCAGACGCTCGCGAACAACACGGGCTCGTCCGTGACGCGACTGCAGGACGTGATTAATGAGAGCAGTCTGCGCTCGCTGCGATCCTACTGCGACCGCTACTGCAATTTCCAGGCGACTCTCCAGTCACGCTACTACATGGGACCCGCAACCGGCGTTTCTCGTCCTCTCAGTGCGATTCTGTCCCGCGATGTGCCGTCACGCGAAGAAGTGACGCGCATCCTGAACAAGCTCGAGAAGCTCATCTCGCTGTCTCGCCAGACGCGCAAGAAGCGGCCGGAGATCCTGCAGTTGAGCTCGGACCTGTGTCGGCGCATCTCGGCTGGTCGCGTGACAGTGTGTAAGAGCGCGAAGGACCGCACGGGTATGTCCGTGACGCTGGAGCAGGGCCGCATCTTGGTGCAGAACCACCACCTGCCGGACGCCAAGAAGGCCGGTATCGTGTCGGTGATGCGCTCCGAGGGTGTGCGCATCGAGAACGCGCTCAAGAACACGGGGCGGCGCGTTTTTGCGTTCAACGCGCTGCAGCGCTCGCTGCTGCCGGAAGAGTACCGCTGCCCGGCGCACACGGGCGGCCGCAACATGTCCTAGTCGAGTGAGCGACGGACATATCGTGAGTGAGAAGTTTTGTCTTTCTATTGCTGTCGTCGTAGAGAAGCCGTAGGCAAACAAGAAGAGCGAAGAATGGGACCAGCGAGGGGATTGGAACTCTCGTGACAATGGTGTCCATTTGAGCAGTTTTGGTATGAAAAAGAAGCGCTTTCCTCCTCGGGAGGCAGCGCAACGTATTAACTTGATATCAGTGAACGTTTATGTATCGGAATGTGGGATTCATCCATACAGGTCATACCAATGTGCATATATTGCGGCGTGGTTAGCTGATCTCTCTCTCTTTCACTGACGCAAGCTGAAAAATGGATACGTATGTAGTAGTTACTGGTCAAACGCGTACGCCGAGGTCTCGAGCGCCTGCTTGATTGGCAGTAGCCACGTCCAGTCCGCCGCCGTCGTGGGGAGCAGCCCCATGTTCGCGCACTTGTAGAGCGCCATCGCCACGTTCGCGATGTTGCCCGCGACATATACGAGCTTCGGCTGCACGAGGTCGATCACACCGTCGTTCACAGACGTGAACGCTACTCGCACACACAAGCGAAAACGAGGACTGATGTGAGTACTGTGTAAGCGCTTGATCGCGACGACATGCACATCAAGCCAAATAGAAAATAATACGTACAGGTCTGGATGTTGAGCAGCGACTTGATCGTGTTCATAATGATCATGCCTGTGACCATGATACTGAAGATGTTCACGGACGACCCGCTCATCCACATCATGAAGCCCGTCTGCATCAAGCTCTTGAACGGCGCCATACCGATCTCCATCGCGCGCTGCAGCAGACAACAACGATCCAGCAATAGCAACAGTCCAGGTGTTAGCCCCCCTGTTTAAAGGCTTCTAAATGATGAGCAGAAAAGATCATGCAGGGAGACAGCTGCCGCCTTCTGCCGGCTTGGTGCTCAGCGCGAAGCGATTTCAAGCAGCAGCGCCCCCTGCACACACACACACACACACACACACACACACACACACACACACACACACACACCAACGCACCTTCTTCTTGAGCTCACGGGTATTGGACGCGGTCTTCGCCACTGCATTGTTGGACTCCTGCTCAAACAACACGCATGATCATATTCCATTAAAAAAATACCCCCCTTTCCTTTTTCCTCATTGAGTCACCACAAGCTACAAAAAGACTGCACAAAACGCAAGAGCACACTCGCACACTCGCATGCACGCACCTTCTCCGCGATGACGCCTCTGCAGAAGCCGATGGGCTCGAGTTTGTTCGGGAGGTCGCTCTCGCGCGCCTCGTTCAGCTCCACGTGCCACTTGCGCTCCATTCTGCGTTGCCTGTGTTGTTTCTGTCTGTCTTGTTGATTTTCGTTGTCATCACCATGAGGGACTCTCAAGCTCGACAAGTCCCGCCGAGCGCATTTTATAGAGGTTTTCTGGGTTATGCTGAGTAGTTCCTGAAAATTCAGTACAAATATCAGGACTATTTTAGAGGCGTGCAATTTATAGAGGTTTGGAAGCAAGTGAAAATTGTATGTAAAAATGAATTACCAATGTAGGCTCCCATTTTTATATATCTACTACTATAGACATAAGCTTAAACGATATTTGAAAAAAATACACAGGTAGACACATACATCAAATTTATGTATTTTATAATCCTGTATACTAGTAAATATATACATGAATAGACTATCAACAATTTCAATTACAAAAAACAGTTTGTTATAATACTACAGATGCCACTCCCAATAAGTTACATCAAAATTGGCGCAAATCGATATAC
>JALBZZ010000819.1:0-13933 GCA_038051095.1 Globisporangium irregulare
AATGCTCTTTAATTTGATAAAAATCAGGCGGTCATTACTCGCGCTATACCCTGTACAGAATTCTTTGGAGGGAAGTTACAAAGGCAATGGGAAACGCTGATTTCCATGCACCTCAGTGGTGTTGCCGCTGAGTGCGTCTATACGTCTCCATGTATTCTCAAATACCGCTCGGTCGACGAAGCTCTTGATTAAGCAAGATCGAGGCAGCCCGTCTGCAAATTTCAGCTTTCCACTTTGAAGTGTTAAAACACTCGCTTCAATTAAGATAAATAGGAACCCAGTTCCGAGTGAATTCCCCAATTTAACCATCCTGGATGAGTGAGTGAAGCCAAGGCGCTCGCTCCATGAACTCTGTCTGCTCACTTTCAACACGCGGTCCACGCGAGTGCGTAAGGATGGCCTGTAACTACTGTAATAGCGTGGGATTGTCATTTCACACCTCCCCTACCTCTTCTCTGTATTCATTCGTGGGGTTACAATGCATGACAGTGAATGGATGGTACTTTGCAAAATGGACCTCCTGCCCATCGGATCTCACTCACTCATTCTGTCATTTGCAAAATTGACGGACTGCCGCACTCTTCTGCTTGGCACGATGAAGTTCCCACTCCCCAAGTCCCCGTTCCCGACGCTCCTGCTCTCCCCTGAGGACAAGCGCAGCCTCGCAGCCGTCGCCGAGGTGATCGTGAAGACCAATTTACAGCAGTACCACGAGCTCCTTACAGTGCACAATGGCGCCGTGGACGAGCGCCGCTGGGAGAAGATCAAGCAGCGCGACGACGTCTACGTCTATCGCGAGCGCCAGTCATTTGCGGACCGCAGCACTATTAGTAGCTCCTCACTCTTGGAACCCTCGTCGTCCTCGTCTGCTAATAGTACCACCGACAAAAGCAGCACCACCGCGGAGCTCAAGGACCTCTCCAAGATGCTCACGTTCGGCTCCGTCACGGGCAACCTCGACGACGTCACGTACGGCTCCCTGAGTCCGAGCGCCAAGGAGATGCAGCTCAAGTCCGCGTACGTGGGCGACAGCTTCGTGGACTGTGCTGTGCTGGCGTCGATCATCAAGCCGAGCGCGCAAGATCCGTTCCGGGACCTCAGCATCAAATGGACTGTCAAGGGCCACTCGCTTCTCATCGATGCGGTCATGCGTGCGCGTGGCGTTGTTGTGATCGAGTCGGTCGGGATCACGATCGCCTCGAATGGCGAGCGCATCGGATACCATCTGCACCACTCGGTGGACATCCCGGAGATCCGCGAGCTCCATGAGCTCCAGATCGTGCGCGGAAGAGTGTCGCTGTGTCAGCTCTTCCGCCAGCACAAAGAGAACTGTGTGGAGGTGTGCACAAAGATTCATCGACCTCAAGGGCAGCACGTTCGGGAGTTTCGTCTAGGGCACGGCCGCCGTGGTGCCCATCTCGGTCCGCAAGCGCACACATTGCGCCGAGATAAAGAAACTCGCGCGGTTTTTGGACTCGACACTCCGACTCAGCTTCAGTTCGACAGTATCATTGTCATCAGATACCATATGTACCGTGTGTGGCCAGAGCGCGAGCGGCGGCACCGGTCTCTCTTTACCAGGAAGTGCCAGCGCCAAGGAGAAACAGTGCTGCAAAGTCTGCTCGGTGCGTGTGTGCTCGCGCTGTCGGGTATCTAAGACTGTACCTGTCCGCAGGGAAGATCGAGAAGGAACTGAGCGAGACAAGCGTCGAAGTCTGCACGCACTGTATGCTCAGAGTGTCCTGTGAGAGCTCTGTCACGTTCGCAGCGCTCGACGCGCTCGCGGGAAAAGGCGAGAGCGTCGATTACTCCCAGGCGCTCGAGTAGGATGAGTGAGTGGGAGGGTACGAAAGTTAGGGAAAGCACCGAGCTGTGTGTGTAGGAGCATAACGAAATAGAAACGAGGTACTAGTGACAGAGTTCAGTGAGTTGACCACCACCGAGAGGGTTCCTGGCTTTCTCGCTGATCGAGGATGACTAATGATCACAACGTTGAAGCATTCTGGAGCTCGCAGTCATGGGTGTGCTTGGTCTTGGCCCAGTGAGCTCGTATTGTGCCGCATCGGATACCACGAGTTAACAAGCGTCTAGTAAAACAGAGCAACCGTGAGCGAACACCATGAGCGCCAGGCCCTCAGCTTCGTCGCTGCTGTATATTCTGATGAGCTGTCAGCATCTTGGAGCCCAGACGGCCTTGTTTGTGCTCACAGTTGGCTCCATCTCGGTTGACTTCGACGACATTAGACACGGATTTTGGATTCCAGCCCCAAGGAGAAGCAGATCAAGCCCGCGGAATATGCGCATGATAACCTCGTGGACTGACATCAACATTAGTATCCGGGATTTCTGATACGAGAGAGAAAACGAGAGAGATAGAACGAGAGAAAGGATAAGCTTGACAAAGCAAAGGAGGAATAGATAGTTATGCTTGAAGGCGGAGTATGTCGAGTGGCCCTGAGTATGTTTGTGTGTGCAGCTATCGAGTCTCAATAGAGCAAGCTCGCTCTAGATGGTTCGCTGTAGAGGAATTCTGACTACAGTAGTGCATTATTGCTCGACGGTTTCCGTTCGGCACCTGCTGAACAGCTCCTGTACGAGCGCTGCAGCAATTGGTTGCGGGTCGTGCAAGATCGCCATCACGCTCTCTTTGTCCACGGTCTCGGTGGTAATATCCACGACGTACCTATGCGGACATCACATATTGGACGACAAATCATTAGTAACTGTATCACACACATAGAAGACTCGAGTGTCCACCTCAGATGGACGCCTTCGAATACCATCAGTTTCTACGTACCTGACGATCACGGGAGCGTCGCCCGGTCCGTGCAGCTCCGATAGGATGCTCCAGACCATCGGGTTCACGCACCGATAGTCCTTGGAGCGCTCGAGCCCTGGACGCGGAGTGTCTGGCTCGCCCGGGATATCTCCATTCAGGCGATCTCGCCACTCCGGTAACAACAGCGCCTCGTTCGTGATGGGACCTGGCAGAGGACTGTCTTGGCCGACGAACGCGATCCAGCGAGCCATCCATTGCGCGTCCACCATGAACCAGCACTCCTTGCGCTTGATCTTGCTCTTGTCGAACTTCATCACGAGCGCCAGCTCCAGCTTGCGGCGCTTCGCGAGATCCTCCTTGACGTGCATCTTGACCATCGACGCGACGCGGACCTTGCCCGCGCTCTTCTCCGATTGCGACTGGCGCTTGGACGCTGACGAGGAAGACGAGGAAGAAGAAGGCAGACGGAAAACCAGGCGGCGTGGCGATCCACTGAGAGCGCCGAGTTTGGCTCGGATCTCGTCCAGCGACAGCTTGGAGACGTTCTCCCCGTTGATCTCGATCAGCACCGAGCCGATTTTGATCCCTCCATACGTTTCCAGCACGCCTTTCGAGCCGTCGGGCAGGGGGATGAAGCCGAGTACGACGCCGCAGTCGTGTGCTGCGCCGTCCAAGTTGAGTCCCATCGGCCCTGGAGGTACGTCCACCGACACGAACTTGCCGCCGAGGTATTGCTTCACAGGCGGCTCGAGCGTCGGTCCTTTCACCGCCACAGCAACTACTCTGATGTTGTGAACCGAGGGCTTGCGTGGTGGAGCTGTCGTCGTCGTAGCAGTAGGAGTTGTATTCGGAGAGGTTTCACTCTGCATGCCAGGGATCATGTAAATGCTCGACGAGTTGGAGAGGAACTGGCTCAAGAGTGACTGTTTCTCCGTGCTCTTGGACGAGCTCGATGAGGCTTCAGGCTGATCCTGTGGAGGCGCTCGAAACACCAGCGTGCGCTCCAAGTGCGAGGTCTCGCGCAGCACGTGACCTGCGTCCATGAGCGTCATCTTGGCGTCCAGCAGATTGATTTCGTTCACGCTCACGAGCACGCTGCCCTTGACGACACCACCATGGGCCTCGACCGCGCCTTTACGTCCATCGGGAAGGTCCGAGAACTCGTCCACGACCGCTGCACTCAAGATGTTGCCGTCGAGCACGATGCCCAGCGGACCGGGGGGAACCACAACCTGCATGACATCCCAATTCTCCAAGCTGCCGTATCCAGCCACCAGACTTTTTCCATGGGAGGTCACGCCGTCGTGCTGGTCGCTTGAGGCGTACAGGTCCGACTTCTTGCGCGCAAAGAGCTTGAACATCGTAGCGTGAGCTGAGGGGTTCGTAGACTCTGGCTCTAGCGTTGGGTGTCTGGTCTTGATGAACTGACCAGGTGGCTGCCTCAAGGCTTTGCCGGATTTTGTGGTCTTGTCGCTTTTGCTAGTGTGTGTGGCTTTGGCGAGTTTGCTGTGCGGCTGGAGACTTGAACCCACCGAGTGAGGAGAAGCGAGAGGCTCTTTATGCTGCGTGGGTGCGCTTTTCTTTTCGCTCTCTCTTTATTCCTATTTCCAGCCCAAGTTGGTAAAAATACAGAGGCAGAAGATCTCAAGCCTCTGATCTTTATTGTCGTACCTTGTGCTAGAAAAGCATCTTGATCTTATACCTGAGCATACAGTCAATACATCAACAAACATTGAGGAGATAAAATAAAATGAACCCGAGCCTGCAAAAGACTCTCGTCAATCTTTGCTTGCCCATACAGACCACGCAGTTCATTGGATGCTTTTGACGGTTGATCGATTGATGGCATGGATGGAGCTCAACTCGAAAAAATTGACTCCGCAAATCTAAATGGGGGAGAGAAAGAGTTAGTTGCGCTCACTCCTCTCTCTCTCCCCGCTAACTACAACGAGAACGCTAACTTCGCGCTCACAGGATCGATGGCGCCGTTGGAGGAGGAGTCGGGGCCGAAGAGGAGGAATTCGTCGACGCTGACGGCGCAGGAGCAGGGATGGCAACGAGAATCTTTGGCGCTTCTGAATCAACTGTAGCGGTAGCAGTTGTCGATGTCGTGGTACTTGACACGTCCGTCTTGTCGCTGCCACTCAGCCCCATCAGCGCGAGCTTCTTTGTGAGCGATATCGTGGCTTTGACTGTGCTGACCGCGGCCTTGAACTTGCGACGTGCGTTGAACCTGCGCAGCTCGATGAGTGCGCCGGTGAGCTGCACCGTGTTGACGTTCGAGCCCGTGATCCACGTGTGCTCGAGCAGCTGCGCCGCCGTCCACCGCTCAGCCGGATTCACAACGAGCATCCGGGAGATCAGATCCTTGGCTTCGGCCGACACGTTGTCCCAGTACGGTGAGTCGAACTCGAACTTGCCCGTCTTGATCTTGCGGAAGAGCATGCCCTGGTTGTCGTGGTGAAACGGCGGGTACCCACACAACAGGATGTACGTAATCACGCCGATACTCCAGATGTCCACCTCCTTGCCGTACGGTCGCGCCTGCAGGATCTCCGGGGCCACGTACCCGGGCGTGCCGCACGCGGTCGCGAGCCCCTCACCGTCGACCTGTACTTTCTTCGCGAAGCCAAAGTCCGCGAGCTTGATGTCCGCGACGTCCTGCTTGTTCGTGAGCAGCAGGTTCTCGGGCTTGAGGTCGCGGTGCACGATGTCGGCGTCGTGGCAGAACTGGATCGTGGTGAGCAGGATCTTGACGAGATCGCGGGCCTCGCGTTCGCTGTAGAAGTTCTTCTCGACGATGCGGTCAAAGAGCTCGCCGCCGGCCATGAACTCGGTCACGAGGTAGTAGTATTTGTCCTCCTGGAAGACGTCGAAGAGCTTCACAATGTGCGGGTGCTGCATCTGCTTGAGGATCGCCACCTCGAGCATGAGCGCCTCGATGTCGTCCTTCGAGAGCTCCTCGCGCTTGATGCACTTGATCGCGAAGCGCTCCCCGGAGACGCGGTGCGTGGCCGCGCGCACCACGGAGAACGTCCCAGCACCGAGCTCCTTGCCCATGACGTACTCGTCCTCAAAGCGTCGCGCGGACAAGGACATGGGCGGGGGAGGTGTCGTTGTGGACACCTTTCCCGGTGTGGATGAGGACGTCGGCGCGGATGATGGGGATGTAGTCGCGGATGTGGACGAAGGTGGGACGCGAAACCGCACGATGCGCTCCATGGCGGACGTGTGGATGAGGATCTCGCGGATCTTGTCGAACGAGAGCCCTGCGACCGTGAAGTCGTGCTCATTCACGCCCAAAAGGATGCTGCCGCGCACGATCTGGCCGTTCTGCTGCAGCACGCCCACCTGGCCCTGCGGCCCCACGGACCGGAAGCCGTCCACGACCACGTGGCCGTGCGGGTCCGCGCTCTTGCTCACGATGAGGCCCAGCGCGCCAGGCGGGACGCGCACGTCCACGAACGACCAATCAGGCGACCACGTGGATGAGGAGGCCGACGCGGAGGACGACGACGTTGGTGCAGATGCGGATGCCATTATTGCGGACTGAGGTGGAAGCTGGTGGAGAAGTTGTCTGTGGGGTACACAGTCAATGAGCAAGTGCGAACGGACGGACAGACGAACGCGCTGGGGATGCGGATGGATTGCGGTCGCTGGATTGGGGATGCGGATGGACGTACGCACAGACACTCGGATGGATTGTCAGGAGCTCGCGAGTGCGGACGACCGACCGAATGGCGTGTCTCCTGCGGCCACAGAAAGCAAAGAATCCGTCAAAATGGGAACCAGCGCGTCAAGCGGTTCTTGTCGGCAACTGGTGGTTAATTTATCTCCTTAGCTGCTTATTTTACAGTTTTGATATCATTGGTACAAAGTATCCTTTGTAGATTTGCATAATCATCGTAGCCATTATTGGAGGTGAATAGCAGTTTCGATGGCATGTCACACCCGCTTGAAAGAGAGAGAACGACCAACAAGAATAGAGCGGGGAGGCACTATTTGGGCCGAAACTGTACATTCTGGATTATTTGGGCTGGAACTGTACGTCGTCGGGTTACGCATTAGAAACTCGTTCAGGATACACTAGAAACAAATTAGAAATAGAAACGTAACTGAGTATCCCGATTTACCTCTTCAAAATGACGATACAACCTTTTTTACAGGAGCTGGTTTGATAATTCGAATCAACACACATGCGATAACGACCGACATTAGACTTCACACCTTGATACACACTTTAAAGAGGTATAACAGCGCCGTCAATCAAGTTCCCATTTTCCATTCCAACCAAAAAGTTCATCACAGCAACAAGGAACATCCGCCCCATATCCATCCGACGACCAAGCCCCGACTCCAGCCAGGCAGCATGTTCAAGAAGTTCACGGTGGAGGAGAACGTGAGCACTAGCAGCAAGGTTAAGTCCTCGCAGCAGCGCACCATCCGCTCCAAGATCCTCGAGCAGTACCCGGACATCGAGCCATACCTCGAGGAGCTCCTGCCAAAGAAAGCGCCGATGGTGGTCGCCAAGTGGTGCGCATTGCTTCCGTTTGAGCAGCTCATATACGGGCTCAAGAACGATTGGTTGTGTAGACTACCACTAACAATGGCTCTCTGTCTATATATGGTCGTATGTGTCGTTTGCGCTTGTCGATTGCCAGCCAGAACCATGTGCAGATCGTGCTGAACGAGGGCGAGCCACTCTTCTACAACCAGCGCGATGGCCCGTTCATGCCGACGCTCAAGCTACTGCACAAGAGTATGTAGCATTTCGAGCGTATTTACTGCCTATTTCTGTATAGGAAGACACCGTGGTAACGGTCACTGATGTTATTTTGTGCTGCTTTGTCCTCCACGCACACTATAGTCCCGCACATCATGAAGCAGGTGCGCGCGGACAAAGGCGCGATTCCGTTCGTGCTCTCCGGTGCAAACGTCATGTGCCCGGGCCTGACCTCTGCTGGTGGTGAGATGCCAGAGGAGCTGGATGCCGGCACACCCGTGGCCATCATGGCGGAGGGCAAGGAGCACGCGATGGCAATAGGCGTGCTGACGCTCTCGACCGAAGAGATGTGCGTTGCACTTTGTTTGCTTGGTGCTGTCAGTGTTGATGACCAGCAAAGACGGCATATAATACTCACATTGCTTTGCTGTTGGTATCGTTTGCTGTACTATAGTCGCAAGCAGAACAAAGGCATCGGCATCGAAATGGTGCACTTCCTCGGCGACGACCTCTGGACTTGCGCGCGCATCGACTAAGCTGCTACTTCTGCTGAAGCTATTGCTGCAGTCACCCAAGCAAGAAGGCTTCCAACCTCCGAATCGTCACTATGAGGGAATGCCGAACTAGCATATGCGCTACTTACTCGCTGCTGCTCATTCACTAATGTTAGGTACAAATTTGGGTTTCTTCGTTCATGGCTAGTTATTGTGTGGCATTGCTATTGTGGGGGCTTACCTCTATCAAGCAAGAACGCCTTTGTATCACTCAAGATCACTGGTAAAACGATCGGCGTCCCCATTTCTCGACCTAAACTTCTTTCCACATGTGTCTGTTGCTCGCGCTCGGCACTACATTACCACTCAAGCCATCGCCACCACTGCTATTCTCACTGCTGCTACTACTTTGCCCGGCCTCGAGGATGTTTGGCAGCGACCCGGAGCGCGGGCGGCCCGTGCCATTGGACCAGTCAAAGTTGTGCGTGTTGACGTTCGCGATCACCGGCTGCGACTCGATGCCGCCGCCCATGAGCGAGTTCTGGATCGCGAACGCTGGCGGTGCGGACGGAGGCGGACCCAGGTCGTTCATAGAAGAGTCGTCTCCCATGGAGCTGTCTTGCTGTCGTGCAGCGTACGCAGAGTTGCTCTGGTGCTGGTGACGTTCGTGTGGATACTGGTAAGGAGCGTGAGATGATGAAGAAGAGGAAGAGCCTATTGCTGCTTGGTGGACGTCAATCGCGCTCTGCAGCGCTGTGAACGGGTTGAAGCGGTACCCTTGCTGCTGGTTGTGACTGCTGCTGTTGTTGTTGCTGTTGCTCTCACTATTCGAGATGTCTCTTGCGGCGGACGAGAGGGACGCCAGCGACGATCCGTACGCGAGTTTGTGGAGACCTGATGCCGATTCTGCCTGGTTGTGGTGATGATAGATAGACGACGCGAGCGAGAAGTTGCCGAGTTGAGGCGGTGGAGGCGCCGGACCCTGCGCTGACGGGAACGAGTGGCGCAGCAGATCGCCCAAAGTGTTCGAGCCGTCGCTGTCATTGCGTGAGAAAAGCGGATTCGACGCCGGAGGCGGAGGGAGTCGCGACAGTTCACTGCCTCCTCCTCCGGTGTTCGAGTCCAAGTGCAGATCCGAGAGCAGCGACGAGAATCTTCCACCGCTGGAGTCCTGGGACATCGTGGACGACACAGACACGGACTGGTCGTTGTAGTCGACCGACGTCGTGGACATGGACTGCGAGGCACCGCCGGCCATGCTCTCATCAGTGGAGCTACTGGACGCGTCCATGATCGTCGTCGTTGGATTTTTTTGCTGGTAGAAAATTGGCACGTGCTTGCGGTTCGGACGCGGCTTTGGGGGCGATCGCTGCTGCTGCTGCTGCTGTTCCAGCTGCTGCTTGGCCTGCTGTTGTTGTTTCTGCTGCTTGGACGTCGCTGCGAGGAAGTCACTGCCGCCTGCGCCATCACCACTACCGACAGTCATTCCACCAGTGCCGTTCCGCATGTCCTTGCGTAGGATCTTGACCTTGAGCGTCCCACTCTCCGCCTTGGCCGTGAACGCGTTCTCCTTGTACTTGCGCTTCCCGCCTGTCAGAGATAGGGAGAGACAAGCAGACACACTATAAGCATATCTGTAGCCTGTACGTGTGTACATACAGTCAAAAGGTCATAAAAAGAGAGAGAGAGGAAGCGTACCGATCACGTCCATTTCCGCCATCGTCGCGCGCGTTCGTCCTAATCCGACCGTCGCTCTCTTCCTCGCTGTTTGCTATTGTATCGCTGGCTCAATCCAATTCAATTCGCTCGCAATCGGAGATGGAGGTAGGAATGATGGTAAACAAGGCAGGCAGCTCCACTTGACCGTCATTTGTCATTTGGAAGATGAGCCACCGTGTTTTGAGATGTATCGTCACTTGCTACCTACAGAAACCGATCGCAGCACAGCGATCGCCTTGAAGAGGGAGAGATGTGTGAGGAATGAGATGTCAGCTTTCGAAGTGATTTTTCACATTTGAAAGGTGAGAAATGGTGAAAAGGAGGAAACACGTCAGATGCATTTTGGTTGGATGGGGTTGAGTCATCTCCATGAGAGGAGAGGTCCCCAGAATCGCTCTGTTGTTGTTCATTATCATGGGTTTTCGTGCTTTTTCGGATTCTTCTCAACGCTTCTTGATATGCTTTTCTTTCTTACTGCTCGCCTTCTTCCTTACCGCCGCTTGGGCTACATGGTTTGAACTTGGTTAGTCCATCCATTGGGTTAAGCGTAGACCTCCACCTCGCGCTCCACGACCACCTCCTCCTCCGGGAGCGGCATGTTGCGGAAGCCCACCTCTGGGAGGTAGTCGCCCGCCTCAACGAACTTGCGAGGCAAGTCGAGCGTGGTCCAGACGTCCTCCAACGCGGCCATGAGGTTGTCCACCATCTCGTCCGTGTGCGTCGGCAACGGGGTCAAGCGAAGACGCTCCTCGCCGCGTGGCACAGTAGGAAAGTTGATTGGCTGCACGTAGATGTTGTGCTTCTCCATCAGGATGCGCGAGGCCTCCTTCACCTTCACCGGGTCGCTCACCATCACTGGGATGATGTGGCTCACACTTGGCAGCAGAGGGAAACCGGCGTCGATTAGGCGCTTCTTCAGCTCCGCCGAGCGTGCGTGCATGATCTCGCGCTCCACCTGGCTCTCCTTCAGATGGCTGATCGACGCCTGGGCACCCGCAGCGAGCACTGGAGGGATCGACGACGTGAAGATGAAGCCCGACGCGCACGAGCGCATCGCGTCCACGAGAGCGGCAGAGCCAGCGACGTACCCACCCATGATACCGAAGCCCTTGGCTAGAGTGCCCGTGACCATGGTGATGCGCTGCAGCGCGTGGTCGCGCTCCGCAATACCGGCACCACGATCGCCGTACAGACCGACCGCGTGCACTTCGTCGTTGAACGTCATGGCGCCATACTTATCCGCCAGGTCGCAGATCTCGTGCAGCGGCGCCACTGTGCCTTCCATGGAGTTGACGCTCTCAAAGAGCACGAGCTTCGGCGAGTCCGGGTGCTCCTCGTTGGCGCGCTTGAGCTGCTCCTCGAGTGACACCATGTTGTTGTGCTGGTAAATGTACTTCTTGGCACGACTGTGCTTGATGCCCTCGATCATGGATGCGTGGTTCAGGCTGTCCGAGATCATGATCAGGTTCGGGAAGATCTTGGGGAGCGTTGAGATGATCGAGTCGTTCGCCACGTAACACGACGTGAACAGCAACGCGCCTTCCTGCTGGTGCAGATCTGCGAGCTCCTGTTCGAGCAGCACGTGGTAGTGGTTCGTGCCCGAGATGTTGCGGGTGCCGCCCGAGCCGCCACCGGTCTGCAGCAGGTAGTTCTGCATTGCGTTGATCACCTTCGGGTGCTGGCCCATGCTTAGGTAGTCGTTGCTGCACCAGGCGATCACCTCCTTCTGGTTGCCGTCCTTGGCATAATGGGTCGCGCGCGGGAAGTGGCCGCGCTTGCGCTCCAGCTCCGCGAACTCGCGGTAGCGACCCTCGGTCTTGATCTTGGTGATCGTGTCCTCGAAGCCCTGCTGGTACTGGCGGCTGGAGAGCCCGCCGAGACGGATCTGAGACGTCGGCGTCGTGCGGAACACGGCGTTCGCGGCCGAGTAGCTAGTCGCGTGGCCGGCCGCCTGGATCTGCTTCTTCTTGAGCTCGGCGATGCGCTGCAACGTGGCGCTGGTGGCGGCCGAGGCCGTGACGTGCGCCTGCGACGAGTTGCCGCCGGCCGAGGCCATGCCCATGACCGACGACATGTGCGGACAGAGCTTAGCCAACTGCGAGATGTTGGGCAGCAGCGCCGCGCGCGCCGTCGGCAGTGCGTGCATGAACGGGCAGCGCGACGCCGACTGCATGCGGGCCGCGGCAACGGAGGCGCGAGTGAGAGCCGCCATTGTTACTTCAGGAAGGGGGGGGGGGTACGCTTGTTTGTCTGGAGGTTGCGAGTTGCTTGCTTTGCTTTGCGGTGCGTGCTTGCTTGAGCGGCTTGCTTGCGGCGCGGAAGGGCAGTTGGAAAGTGTGAGTCTCTGTAACCACAGCCTGTGCTGCGAGTGTGTGTGGTGGAGGCTCACACAGGCAATAGGCTGGCTGGATCGTGGATGAAGGAAGGGCTAGCTGGCCAGACCTGGACTGTGTGCTGGGCTGTGTGACCAGATGTTAGCGCGCGGGGTAGGGCTGCGGTCCAGCAAGCGTTTTAGGTAAAAAAGGAGGTCATCTCTCCTGAGGCCCACTCTCCAACAGTTGGAAGCTGAGCCTGCCGTATACAAAAAACAAGCTGTGGACCTGCGGAATTGGCGTGAGTACAGCTCGGTTCAGCGTTGCGGGTCGGGGGTGCGCTGGGAAGGGAAAACCTTTTGGTCTGCGGAGAAACGCGCACCTTTGGAGCTGAGCTTGTGTCATGTAATCCTCCGGTCCATCTGGATGGATGGGCTGGCCATCCTGTCCGACCGCAAAACAGCAAACTAGCATAACCGACCAGTCTGCAGAGCGTCAGGCGTAACCCTCACCATAACCAGATGCGAATCATGTGAGTGATCTTCCCGATTTGGTTTATCAGTCAATGTGAAGGGAAGTCACCGCGTGGCCTGGCTTGGGCTCTCATTTGCGTCGCCAGGTGCTATTTGCTGTCGCCACACCGTCGCGCAACTCAACTCGGTGCTTGTTGTTGAGCTTGTTGATTTGTTTGTTTGTTGGCATGTTGTGAAGGTCTGAGTTGCAGCATCTTGCATCGCCACTGTGGTCTCTTGTAAAGACCACCGCAAGCGAAGAGATGGAACAAATGAAATGTCATCAGTGGTTGGTTACGTAAGGTGCTCCTGTTTGCATTCTCTACTCGCGGCTGTTGCACTGGCACACAAGTGCGTCAGCACGGAGCTTTGATGGGCATGTTGACCGTCGACTCCCGCTCGCGTCAACGAAGCTGCAATGCACAAGATGCTCAAACAAAAGCAACAGACGAGAAGAGATCGCCTGTGAAGCGACGCGAAGATAGCCAGTCTGGTGGTCCAGCAGAACAACTCACAAACATATCGAAAACAGCCTGTTGTGCGCATGTTGTTGACGGTGGTGGTGGTGTTGCAGTGGTGTTGCAGTGCTACCCATTCGTCACATGTGTTGCCCGCAGTACATAGCCTGAAGAGGTCAAAAGGAGATGATGCCACAACCGCCTGCCTCTCTTTAAAAGCCTCTTCTCGTCAGCAGCATCTCCAGACTCGTGTAAACTCTTCTTCTCTCTTTCGCCATGTTTCGTCCGGTGGACGTGCGCATAGCTGTGGATTTTTTGCGAAACGTCGCAGCATGTTGTTGCCTCCTTTTAAAGTGGCAACAACATGAACTTTGGACTGTTAACGCTTGCGTGGTCGTACGTCTGCAGATTTGATTGTCTTGCTTTGTCCGTTGTCGTCGAGCGAAATCCTCAGCTGTTGCTCGCCTATCTGTAAGCCCAATTTCCATTCCGTTCCATGGTGTGAGCGAGAGGCGTGCACGGTGGATTGTGAACTTCAAGCGCCGCCTATGTCCTCTCTTCCTTCCCAAAAGGGCGGAAATGCGAGGAGGGTACGCTGGGTTACGATGTGTGGGCCACATACAATTCGAGAAAATGGTGCCGGTGGTGGGTTGGTGTGGGTTACACAACGTAAACTGGAGACATGAACCAAAAGCTGAAGCTCAAAATACAGGATGTGCGGTGCACAGTCTGGACATTTCTTTTCTTGCGATCTGAGCCGTAACCACGCTCCGAAATTAAAGCAAGTGGTAAAACAGATAACAAAATTACGCTAATACGTGAAGTCATGCTTAGTCATTGCAGATCTAGTAAATAATTTGCAAATATACACACTACTGCTCTACAGGGATCTCTCAAAATACCGCCCGCTCAACATATGCTTTTTTGTATAACGTC
>JALBZZ010000820.1:0-13931 GCA_038051095.1 Globisporangium irregulare
TTAACACATTTGGCGGCCTTGATTATTCCATCACCCACCACAAAAAATTCCACCCACCTTTTAAACAACTTAACATTATCATTCACCCCCCCCCCCCCCCCCCACACACACACCCACCCACCCACACTTTCCAAACTCACCCATCATGTGATCACGCAATCCCATCCGAAATGTTTATGTCCGCCACACCATTCGCATCCAATCGAATCGCATTTTGCTTTTCAAGTTGAACAACTCTCCGAAGCCAATCGAAGCAGAATACTCGCGAGCGTCATCCACAACCAGCCTCCGGAAGCCCGCGCTTGCCCAGCAGCGTTCATTGCGAGCTTCACTACTGTTTCACTCTCACTCCCGCACTCTCGCAGTCGTCCACACCTCACCTCTCTCTCCCTCTCCCTCTTCCCCCACTCCCCAACAAGTCTCATGTGGCGCGCACTCCGCATCCCGCGCTCCACCACCAAGACCCACCTGCCGTTCACGCTCTCGCTCTCCGCCATGGGTCTCGTCGTCGCCGCTTCTTCCTCCACCAACGCCGCCGCCTCGGCTGCCGCCTCCGCTGAGCCAAAGGTGGCGCTCTCGCCGGGCGAGTTCCGCGCCTTCAAGGTGAGTAAGGTCGAGAACGTGACGCACGACACCAAGCGCGTGGTCTTCGACCTGCCAAGCGCCGAGCACGAGATGGGCCTGTCGGTCGCCAGCTGTCTGCTCGCCAAGGCCGATATCAACGGCGAGCCGGTCGTGCGTCCGTACACGCCGGTGAACACGAACGCCGAGAAGGGCGTCCTGGAACTCGTGGTCAAGGGCTATCCGACGGGCAAGCTGAGCAAGCACATCGTGGAGCTCCAGGTGGGCGACAGCCTCGAGATGAAGGGCCCGTTTGTCAAGTTCCCGTACAAGGCGAACCAATACAAGCAGATCGGGTTCATCGCGGGCGGCTCGGGACTCACACCGCTGCTGCAGATCGTGAAGGAGGTGGTGCGCAACCCGGAGGACAACACGCAGGTGGTGCTCGTGTTCGCCAACACGGCGGAGCGCGACATCATCCTGCGCGAGGAGCTCGACGCACTCGCACAGATCTACCCGCAGTTCTCGGTGCACTACGTGCTGAGCCATCCGCCAGCCGAGTGGAAGGGCTACACGGGCTTCGTGACCAAGGAGATCGTGCAGGAGCTGCTGCCAAGCCCCAGCGCCGAGGCGCTTGTGTGCGTCTGCGGCCCGCCGCCGATGATGGAGGCGCTCTCGGGCGACAAAAACCCAGACAAGACCCAGGGCGAGCTGCGCGGCCTGCTCAAGGAGCTCAACTACACCAGCGCGCAAGTGTACAAGTTCTAAGCAAACAAAAAACATGCAAGCAAGCATGTGTTGGTTGTTTCTTGCGATGAACAAGTCTTCAGAATCTGTGTGTAGCTGCTGGTGAAACAAGCCAATCAAAAGTCCATGCAGTCACTATAAACAAAGAGATACATTTACTTCACGCGCGGATGATGTACCAAGGTGTTCATTAGCTGCTGTTTCTTATTAGGGCGAACTCATTCATACGACGCAAAACAATAGGAAGAAAAAGACAGAGGGCAAGCAAGCATACTGGCTGACAGCCTTGAGACTTAGTGGCTGCCAGCCGCAAGCAAATCGCGGATCGTAAAGAGACACACAGGAGACACACACACATACGCACTCTTACGAGTTCTCGGTGAGCATCGTGGTGTCCAGGTGGCCCGTCTGGTTGAGGTACGCGAGCTGCACGTTGCCGACCGAGTCGATCTCGAGCCCCGTGATGCCACAGTGGTTGTAGCGCATGCGCCCCCACGTGCCGTCCGGGTCCACGCCCAGCGCCTTGCACACGAACCAGCGGATGATGTTGGCGTGGCACACAATGATGCGGTACCGGTCGTCCACTCGGGTTTGCGTGGAGCGCGCGCCGACCGTGCGCGCGAACTTCTGCCGGTCTTCCTCGCTCAGCGGCTCCTGGCGCGTGCTCAGGTCGCTCGGGATGAGGTGGCGGAACATCGTGCGCCACGCGATCTTGAGCCGCGCGGCGTCCGACACCATGCTGTCCAGGTTCTCGCGTGGCAGCATCTTCTGGTTCGTGGACGGCAGCGGGTTGCCCGGCCACGCCTCGCGGAAGAGCTTATTCTCACGCAGATCGACGGACGCCGCCCCCTTCGGGAACAGCTCGGCCATGCGCTGTGCCGTCTCGGTCGAGCGCCGCACGCCGCTGTGGACCACGGGGAAGACTGGGAACCGTTTGAGCACGCCGCGCGCGCTGAGGTACTCCTGCAGGAACGCGCCGGTGCGTCGCGCCTGCTCGATGCCCAGGTCCGTGAGCGGACCGTGCATGTCCAGGTCCGCGGTCTGCGACGACGCGTAGTGGCCGTGGCGTACGAGGATCACATGCGTCGTGCGCTTGTGGTCCACGAGGGAGATGTCCGACGTCGGCTCCACGATGGTGGCCTGCGCGGCCACCGCGATGGCCGTGAGCCAGTCCATGAGCGCCTGCACGGTAGGCGCCGCCAGCACGCGCGTCTTACCGTCTGCGAGTGCGAGCGCGAACGAGTTGCCGTCCAGACGCTCGACCATCGAGCCTTTGATGTTGATCGAGCCCTTGAGCGCGCCGGCGCGCTCGTTATCGGCCACAGTGTAGTACGACAGCTCATGACCGCGGAGCACGAACATGCGCTACACACAGTTCACAACAAGCAAACAAGCAAGTAAGTGTTGGTTAGTTGCGCAAGCTCTTGCGTGGACACATAGATAGCACAAGCACACATGCAAACAATTCAACATGTGTATAGAGACACGTACACGTACGTTCTTCCAGGTCTGGAAGCCGCCCTCGCCCTTCTTGCTGAGCTCGCCCTCCATGAGGATGTCGGACGCGAACACCTCGGCGCCCGCGTCGTCGATCTTCTTCTCCGCGAACACGTTGCTGTCGCGCATCATGGACGGCCGCGAGAGGAACATGGACGGCCGCATGGACGCGCGCGCGCTGCCCGGCGCGGACGACGGCGCGGGGCTCGGCGTCGGGGACGGCATCAGCGTCGACGACATCTTGCTTGTACTTGTGTTGGTGCGGGTTGTTGTTGTTGTTGTTGCGGGTGGTGGAGTTGCGTATAACAAGCGTGGCTTGTTGGGTTGTGTGTGCGGCTTACTGGTTTCTTGCTTGCGGGTAGTTTGCGGGGAGAGACTCTCGCGCAAGTTCTGCTTTTGCTTTTGCTGTGCGTGTGTGCTTTACGTTCCGCAGTGACGGGCTTCAAGCAGCAGAGCAAAGCAGGAGCTGGCTGGCTGGCTGTTGCGTTCCTAATACTTCGCGGCGCCTGTTGTTGCTGCTGTTGTGTGGACTTCCCGCTTGTCCGCCCATCGGAACGGAAGCAGAAGCAGAAGCGAGAGGCATTCGCGCAGCAAAACCAGATGGGGAGCTGGCGGCATGCTCGGTTTTTACTGGCCCGCACAGCTATTGCCACAGTCTGACTTTGTATTGAAGCTTGTGTGTTTTCATCGTAGTGGGTGATTGGGTGACATACGAATGCCAAGTGTGAGGACTGTGGCAGTATCCAACAGAGGAAGTCAGTTTTTTTCGCAAGCGCTTCAATCTCAGCTGGTCGCGGTGGGCTCTGAGCGGATCATTCGGGACGTTGCGTACTGTCAGCACTCGATAAAGTATATATTTTGGTGGCACCTCTTCAAGCTGACGCAGTATCAACCACAACAGGCATTCTCCTAGTTTCCTAGCTCATCCATTCGCATTTCGGTGAACCTCTCTCTCTCTCCATCATCGCATTTTGAAATGGGAAACCCCACCCACGTGGAGAGAGAGAGAGAGAGAGGGGGGGGGTCGTTGCCATTGATGCACTTCGCGCGTAGAGAGATAACTCATTCGATTTCACGACCACTCGTCTCTTCCCAAGCCAGTTGGAAGTCGTAGCTGCCCACTCCGTCAAGTTGAAGTTGTGAGGGCCATCCAATGGGCCTTCCCACCGAGGTGGTGGGTCCTAGCCCAGTCCCTTGCGTGGCGATCATGTGGCAATCAGTGCAAACAGGGCGCCTCAGTGTCCTTTGTTATCGGTGGATACTGGGAAACATAGACCTCAAGAGGCACCCTAAGGTGATGACGCTGAAGTTAGTACTATCCGAGAGCAACCGTAGGAATGTAGACTGAGTGATGAGCTGAGTGAGCTCCACGACATCACGAAGAAATGAAATACCGAAACACCAGAGCAGACACTAGGGCATCGAGGCGGCAGGAGCGGTGTGATCGAATATTGGATCATCGGTGCCCAGTGGGGGGATTCTAGTTGTCGATTCGTGTTGATGATGCTGAGAAAGCTACACCTCATTCCAAAATGAAGAACCAAGGGCTCAACACCATCGGATAGAGATGACGCGGCTCTTTATCAGCTTCACAAGGTGTTGTGGGAATTGATCATGGGATATCTACGGAGAGGATATAAATGCTATTCTCCTTCGAGTTCCGCTTGGGGATCCAATCAATGCTGTGCTAATGGGATTGATGTCAACCTCGAAAACAAGCTAGGAAGACTTTGAGAAAGTAGGAGACAAACAAACTCGTAGACAAATCAGGGAGCATTTCTCGTGTTACGCTTGTATGACAATCTCCTTCTCAACTAAACTAGAATCTTCGTTCGATAACGCGTGAGTGAGAGCTCATGTCTAGCTCTGAGTGTTCACAACAAAGCGTGGTTCCCAATGCTCACTAAAGTAGTTACAAGGGCTTCCAGTGTTGATTCTGCGCGTCAAAGTAGTGAGTAGTGTTCACCAATTCATGGAGGGCGTGGCGTCGATAGACCGTGGAGATGCAAGTCAGGTCAGAAACAGGACTGTCCATTTAGGTTCAGTGTACCCGGACGAGCCTGTTGCCACTGTGTCGTATCATCTCTATCGGATGACTCTGCTGCTGAAGGTTCTCCTCAAGCCTGGACCCTTTCGACTATCTGCTCGTGCGCATGAGCCTGAGCAACAATAATAGCCCCAGCTCTCTATCGGCTAGCATCTAGTGAGCGCCGTCTTTCCTGAGTCAAAAAAGCTCGAATTTCGGTTCCTCAAAAACACATTGTGATATGCTCTCTGCTCTTCATCGCCGCATAGAGAATGTAGTGCATCCACCCGAGAGATTCTTTCCTTCCTACGCAGGGTAGGCTCGAAAGGCGCGCCCCAATCCACGAAAGAGACGAGAGAATCTGTTGGTTGGTTGTCTGTCGCCTGTATGGCAGATGTAGTGACGAGCAATTGACCTGCGAGGGTCTCCCCATTCGACTGCACTCCCCAGGTTTGTGCAGCGGAATGGTGGAGTTTGCGCCAATCCGTTCTACCTTGACTTGCAGAAGTACAACTGAACTCGCGGAACGCGTCGCCTGATATAGCGCCGCGCGCGGGGACCATCAATGCTATTTATTGCCTGGGGTCCCCATTCCACTTCACAACAATGTTCGACCTCGTATAATGCTTTGGGTTTCCATCGATTCCTGCTGTGGCATCGAGAGAGTGCGAAGATGCAAGTTAGGTCAGGGGCAGGACTTTCCATTTGGGTTCAGTGTTTCTGACTGTGCCTGCTACTTATTGTGATGACTCTGCTGCTGGAGAGTGGAGGTGTTAAACCTGATCCCATTTTGGCTGTATCTGCTCACTTGGGTCCACGGAGCGTGAGCAACACTATTGGCACCTTCGCACCGCCTTTTCTGACTCAGAAAAGCTCTCTCTGGAGAAAGAGAGAGAGCTCCACGTGATCGTTAAAACCGCATTGCAAAATGCTCCTCTTTGATGTCCCATGGCCATAGAGAGAATAGAGCATGCCGCTCAAGAGATTCCTACGTATTTGGGCTCGAAAGGCGCTTTTCAGATCGATGAAAGAGAGAGAGAGAGAGAGAGAGAGAGCGATCTGCTGGTTAGTCATCGTCCGCGGCGCCGGATAACGCACGCGATGACAATCGATCAGACCAGAAGGTACACACACTAACATTGAACTGCTTTGTTCCCAGGTTTGCGCTATCGAGAGGACCTTGAACTTGATAGACAGACAGACCGTTCACCCGAACTTCACCCTAGCCATCGATAACCGGAATGCTCGGGTCTCGTGCTTGCCAGGCTAGACATTTTGGATAGGACGGGGAAGATCGACTCCATCGATCGCCGCGAATTGAGTTCCCATGGCATTGTGTTATGCTTGGTCTCGGCAGTTCAGTTCATCCGTTTGCCCTGCTCCTCTGCTCACATCCTGCACATAAATCATCAGATTATCAGGGGATGCTGGACGATAAGATGCACATCACCTCCTGCGTAGACACTGAGCCTCCTGAATGACAAATGATTGCAGTTCATCCCATTGCTAGTGCCTTACCCACCACCAGTGCATACTGACATTATTATCACCTCAACAAGGTGCTTGGTACTTGTGTTATCAGAGCCAGAACTGGATCGAGATGGCACAGACCATGGAACCCAGGCACCGAATTGGCTCCGTTTGCGCCGCGCTGCACGTACGGACCTGATAGACAGGGCATCACCATCTCTCCGAGTTCCCGTGCCTCAGACTCCCCCACGATCATTACAGCGCAGTGCACCTGCAAATCCCCAGTTGAAGTCAGCAGGACTCGAACAGCTACCTGTACGCACAAAAGAGTGGGTTGTTCGTCGATCCCAAATATCTATCTCTGTCTTCTCACGCAACCCCTTCGTATTATGCGCCACGGATCGTAGCTGCCATTTATCTTCATGCCTTATCTGGACAGAGCTCCTCATCATCAAGGGACGATGGTAAAGTACAGAGCAAGCACAAGCCGACACGAAAAGGTCCTCCCTTCGTCCAATCCGTTGCATTACGCAAGGCTGTATGTGGAGTGGAGACAACTCTTGCTTGCTCGTGCTTCCAATCTGGTAGCTCGTCACCACACCCGCCGTCCAGTCGTACAGGTGGTAACCAATGAGCAGATCAATCTCTCGCTTTCGTTGATCGGAAAGCGCCTTTCGAGCTCTGGAGAATCTATCGGGCGTGCGTTGTTCTCTATTCGGCTACCACTAGAGTCAGAGAGTACTCTACAATGCGCTTTAGAAGAATCTGGAGGTTCCGATGGGGCCATTTGAGTCAGAAAAGCCAGCGCCAACGAAGGCAGAGAATACCAATAGTGTTGCTCGCAGTCGGTAAACCAAAGCGCCATGTATCCAAAACGAAGCGCTAACAGGGTCCTGTGGACAGTGCTGCTGAACTCAATTGGATAGTCTCAATCTTGACTGATATAACTTGCACTCAACACATCTTCGATGAGATACAAGGACCACAATGGACTGCGCTTCGAAACCAGTTATGCGAGGTCGAACAATGTTGGAAGATCTCATCTCCTGCTCTTGACAACCATGTGGCGCCGGGCCGTTGCAGTTCTCCAATGATAAGCAGCGAAATGCTGACTGCTCTGTCTCTACTTCGATCTTCATCATGGCTCTCTCTCTCTCTATGTGTTCAACTTGCTTTCATGTTATAAATGCAAGTATTTTCTGTTTTCTGAGATCGTACACTTGAGCCTCGAAATGCATCAGCAACCTCGTCTCACATGCGCGTTGGAGAAAATGTGCCGCCAAGAGTTCATGGAGCTTGACAATGAGCCGAGCGATGAACTATTTGGTTGTGAATTTGTGGGCCGATGCAGCTTCTAGTATACCTGTACAGTGTACTACTTGCTCTCCAAGTGTGTGCCATCAGCGAAAAAAAGGTTTGAATCTGGTAAGACTTTTGGAGTACATAACCCCCACGCTGGGGTCACTGGAGGTCGTCTGGTTCAGAGATTTGCGGCCAATTTCCAGTTCATTTCGTGATTCAGATATCTTTTTCCTTTCATTCAGAACACAAACGTCACTCTAAATTACTGCATCACACAGCACATCACTCACCGATTTAACAGGAGATGCGAGGCTACAAACGCACATCACCCTCCGACTACTGAACCAAAATCAACTTCGAGACTGATTCTCGCTCATCTCCATCCATCGTCACCGCAGTATGCTCTTATCATTTCGCGGCCAATACAGGAACACAAAAGTAGGACCGGTTCAAACACACTATGCTCGAGACATGCTGACAAATCTTCAGGATCCCTGTGCAGACTCCTTCATGCTTATGCCTGCAAACCTTTCATCCTCTGAAGGCGTGCAAGAGCCGAACAGTGCATTCAAAGCACGAATGGTCTCGTGCTTTCTTGATTCCAACTATCACCGATTGTACAGTACTTGCACGCCAGAACATCAAAGCATGGATCGCCACGAATGGTGGTCACTGTCATTCGTGCCTTGCCCGAGCTGACAAGAGCTGACCTTTGAGCACCAAGGGATGAAGATGAAGTACGGATAGACGCAAGCCTGCTATTATTGTTCAAGGTCGTCCATCGCCAATACACTCATTGCGCAAGCCCCAGGATCACCTACTGACTGACCTAGCTCCTCGCAGATGTGCCTTCCAACCCGACTGCTCGTCACCACATCATAATACAACCAACCAGTAGATCGGCTACGGCGCTGTACATACTCAGTCTTTCGTTGATCGGAAGAGCGCCTTTCGAGCTCGAACTCGTAGAATCTCTTTTAGAGCGTGCTCTATCTTCTGGGGCCAGATAGTATTCTGCAAGTTCGCAATGTGCTTTTGAGGAAGTCGGCGGCTCGTATGGAGCTCTGCTCCGTCGGAAAAGACGGCGTCAATGCGCAGTCCGTCCACGGTGTTGCTCACACTTAGGTGAACCCAAGCGCCATGAACCCAAACTCATCTGCAGAGGCAAAAGGGTCCAGAATGGATAGCAAGCTCAGGGCTGTTGCTGCTGAACTCAAGTGGACAGTCTCGATCCCTGCCTGACCTGGCTTGCACCAGGCTCGCCCCTGGTTGACACAGCTGAACTTGGACGTGAACATGCACAAATGCATTATGCGAGGTCGAACAATGTTGGAAGAGCTCCTCGTTCTCATCTTGACAACCATGTGGCAGTCGTTGCGACTCTCTAATGAGCAGCGAAAATCCAGACGTCCTTGGGCTGTTGCTTTGCTTCTGTCTTTTCGTGTCTCTCGCACTCTCTTTCTTCGTGTTCTGTTTTCGTTGCTGACTCGCTCTCAGTCTCTTTCCAATCGATCCTTGTCCATGGAGATGGTGAGCAATACACAGTTTGCTGTTGTAAAGAAAAGGGAGGGACCTTTCTTCTCTTCACTTCGCTTCGGTGCGTTTGCCCTGACGGACTGACTGGATAACGAATGAACGCCCGCCAGGTGCCAGCTGGCGTCCAAAAGAGGGCTGTAATCTGAGCCAATTCGCTGTTTACAATCCCTCTCTGCGTGCATCAAGTGAGCACAGAGCTCAGATCAGTCACCAGTCACCACGAGATCGAATGCACTTGACAACACCTGTCGCATAGCACCTCATAGAATTACATTGCCGCTCAAGATCCAGGGTGCACCAGTATCGTATCACTGGACAAAGACGACGACAGGAAGCCCAGAGAGTGGGTCTGGGATCTGGAATCTAGCAGCGATGGACTATCCTCTCATGCTGCCTGCTTGCTTGCAGCTTTTGTACCTGGGTGTTGGCCCTTGTGCTTGTGTGCGTGGCTTTGAGGGGACGTTGACGAAACCAACGAAGAAGAAGTGGAAGAGGAACAAACGAGAAGGAAAATAGAAAGAGTGGAAGACTCTGGGTTCATAAGCCGAGGACAGGCGCTCGGCTTCAATGTTTCGCTGATTGACTGACGGCAACAATAGCGCTCTCGCGCGCATCGAGTGTACAAAGTGAGGTCCGCGACGAGCCTCAGCCACAAACTCTATGAAGACAAAGGCACGAAACGAGTAAAGCTTCTTTCTCCTGTCTGTCGATGTGGCAACTGAATGCGGTGGGTGGGCGGTTGTTCGTTCAACAAGCACGAGCGTGCGTCTTTGGGACCGAGAGTGAGGTGAGTGACGTTGGGGAACATGAAGATGAAGAGGAGCTAAGAGCCAGCCGTGGAAGCGCTTGGCTGCTTGCTTGTTTGCCTCGGAGCTTTGCAACCGAACGAAGACCATGCCGCGTGGACATACATCTAACTCTTACGTATGCACCTGACAGCAAAGCGATGAGGCGATACATGAATGAAAAAGATCACGTAAGGATTCTTTCGCACGTCTAAACACCAAGCTGTTATTGTCGCTTGCGCGTCAAAAAATATCGCTTGCTCTAAAGTATCACAAGGTCAGAATAGCCTCTGTAATTACTATTTGCTACCTTATTTTTGCTGATGATATCCGAAATGATAGAAGCACATCGCTTGACTAGCCTCTTAAAATGATCAAATACCTCTATAGAAACATGATGATTGTTCTGCCACTGAGGCGTTGATGGTTTGCTCGTTCGTGAACCCCCAGCACGACAATCAACTACTCCATGCTCACTCTCGCGAGCGCGAGAGACAAGCCAGCATAAGCAATCTCCCACCGCACGCATTCGAAAAAAAGACGCAACAAAATTCATAAACCATCCCGTACCCGTTTTATAAAGGTACTGTTCTACGTTCTACGATACTAATGTCATCAGGAATACTTGATAAAGAGTATCAAATGCATATAAACAGGTTCATAGGCGACTAATATTTTCCGATCTTGGTGCGTGGGTGTGCAAAGTCAGCAACCTGAATGTAATCCATTCTCAGTCAGGAGATGGCATCCAAGTGAGCTTGAACGCTCGAGAAGAGGCTTCCACCTCCATCTCTCAGCCCACTTCGCTTCTCTCCCTCCATCTTATATTCTTCAAGCTCCCTCACTTCAGGTACCGCCCTCTCAGATCCCCTCAGCAAAATGGTTCCTCGAGAACAGCCCGTCGCCCCGAAAACGTCACTGGGAGCGCAAACGAAAGCGTGAGAGCGAGGCGGCCACTGTCTTGATCCCTCATCCCACTCTCGCCCGTCATTTCTTTCACAACGGCCCACCGTTGTTCTCTATCAGAGCCTGAATGATGGATTTTCCACCAACAGAAAGCCCTCACTCTGGTCTCTCTTTGTCGTGCGTACGTCAGTGTCAAGGAATTCGTGGTGAGAGCCCTCCAGTTCAGTCTTCTCTTTCCTTCTGTTCTTCTCAAGCTCTCTCAACAATACGAGAACAACCAGCAGAACCTGCCTACCTTCGAAGGTCAACAATCGACGCCAAAGAAAAGCCCAAGCCAACTAGAACGGAGCCAGCTGGGACGGACTCATTCCCTCACCCCACACACGTGTGCAAGAGACAGCGCCTGTATAAAAAATCATCAGCCCAGAACAGACGGCGGTGGCTGTGGGTCTCACTCTCTCGACTTTTCGGTGCAACCACCGGCCGCCGGAGAGATAGAACGGGATCGGCATCGGGAGAGTCGGCCGACAACCAAACCAGTAGCTCACTTTCGAATTTGCGGGGTGACAGCAACAGCCAACAGCCAACAGCCAACAGCCAACAGCCAACAGCCAACAGCCAACAGCCAACAACAGCACAGTATCATCCAGGACTGACAAGCAACTAAGTCCCGCGTTGCACAATCAATCGATCCATTGCAATGAACGACGAGAACGCCTACTACAACCCGAACCGAGGCTTTCTTCCTGCGATGGAGACATCCACCGCCGCCACCACAGCGTTCACTGCGTCTACATCAGGCGTATCGCCAGCGAACAAGGGCGCGCTCTCGTTCATCCTGTCGTCGTCTTCCTCCTCATCGTCCTGCTCCGACTCGGAGTTCCAGGCGCCCGTCGTACCAGCGCCGCGACCACTCATCAAGCGCAAGCGCACCAGGGCCGGCGTGCCAGCACCGACACGACCGCGAGCGAACTCCAACACGCCTCGTGAAGCGATTCGATTTAGCTCCAGTACTATGAGCGTGTCACCGTCGTCCTCATCACACACGAATGACACTACAGCGATGATTAAAAAGGGCTCCAAGTTTTGCGTGGTCGACGGCTGCATGAGCCGCGCCAAGCACGCCAAGCGATGCTGGCGTCACGGCGGCTCGGTCAAGTGCAAGGTCGCAGACTGCGACAACCGCGCCAAGTCGAAAGGAGTGTGCTGGTCGCACGGCGGCGGCACATTGTGCTCGTTCGACAAGTGCGACACGATCTCGGTCTCGAACGGGTTCTGCTGGGCTCACGGTGGCGGCAAGCGCTGTGCGGTGCACCAGTGCTCCAAGCCGGCGTACGAGCGCACGCAGAACTACTGCACGGCGCATTTTGAAGAAATGACTGGCGCGCCATGTATAGCCGAGCGTGGTGATGCCCAGAGCGTCATGAGGCCCGCAACTAAGATGAATCAATAGAGCAGAGTTAAGGATTTACTGGACTAATACTAACGATTACAATTGCGACATACATATTGCCCTGCTGTTCATAGTCTGTATGTGTTGACCTGTATCAGAGTAAACTGGATGCTCCATGACACCATGCGATGGATAGAGAAGGAGATCAATCAAGTGAGCGAGCGTGCCGACGCTGTCAACATCGCCTGCCTTGCACTGACGGACAAGAGCCTTTACTCCTTTACTCAATTGCCGACTGGACAGATAACGAGAAAGACACCTGCCTGACGTAGGACAGGCTCGTGAAAGACGCAGAGGTGAAGCCTTTCGGTTGCATGATTCGATCGCCGTCTCTACATCATTCCATCCATCCACCCGTGGCTGGCGTGCGATGGCGGTGATCCCGTGGTGGCTGAGGCGGTTGCTGTACCGAAATGATCGATCCATCGATGGCGGCCAGATAAGGAACTTTGAATAAGGTTTCGAGTTTTCATCACGTTGAGCAACCCGACCATGTGGCTGGATGGAGCACGGCAACTGATGAAAGCACATCACCCATGATGTTTGTTGAATTGGCCACATCCAGTCCAGTGTAATCGAACATGAAGATGATGCGGCCCAATAGTGACAGAAGCGAGGTATATGGAGGGATGGTTGGCTTCCGGTAGCCAGCCAACGATGCAGCTCTACGCTTTTTGCTTTGATTCAAACCAACGATCTGGCAAGTAACGCGAAGACGGAGCTGCTCAGAGTCCAGTTCTGAGGTTCTGCAATGCACCAAAGTGAGCAGCCATTACGAGGCAGTATGAGGCACATTTCGGTTGCTCAGTGTCGCACTGGTTAGCTCGAGCAGCTAACGTTAAGATTGGGCGTATAAGTTGCATCATCAAGATCGTGAACTACGGCGTAATCCTGTGGTGCCTGCCACCACCCATTTCCCCCAACCAGCAGGCACTTCGCACCTCACCACCTTCAAATCCTGAGTCGAGTCTCCTTTCGTCATTGATGACTAAGATTGGCTCGTAGGGCTGTGCTGTAATCAAACGCACAACCATAGCATATTGGATCGGATACGCCACCTGCGTCTATTGACGTTAGTCGACTTTTGCTTTTCAAGGTCTACTTGGTTCTTGGTTTGAGGTGGGAGTCTAATATTACATAGATGTACCTTGTAAATTCCTATCCAAGTGATACACAACTCGCTCCCTTCACTGTCGTCATACCGTCTCTAAGCCAGCGCAAGCTACACCAGCTCCACTTGTGGCGCAGTCTTCAAATGTCGATGAACTTACAGTAGCTCAGACACACTGCCAGGGTGTACCACATACATCACCGAACGCAACTCCTCTGAATGAAAACACTGATCAGTAGCTCAAATGGGCATCCATCCGTCCACGCCTACCTCGCATCTGATCCGAGGTGACGCCTCTAATCAGATGGGTTTCTCAATTTTACCGCTCTACACTGTACCTGGCTGGGCGAGTGGGTATTCACGAATCACTAGAGTCCCACATCGTCGATGTGTGAAAGTTGCCTCGACAAAGAGTATCATGAGAGGTAAACACAAGTCTGAATGTGTTATACGGAGTCACATCAAATAGCCTCCACATATTATTTTGGGGGGGGGGGGGGGGGGGGGGGGGGGGGGGGGGGGGGGGGGGGGGGGGGG